>JAXLNO010005714.1:481401-542095 GCA_038087875.1 Malacoraja senta | reverse complement strand
GGAGAGGATGGGGAGAGAGGTGAAAGGGGGGTTGGAGCGGGCGTGCATGAGTCGAGCTGCGGGCTGTGAAGAGAGAAGGGCAGAGAAAGAGAGAGAGAGGGGAGAGACAGAGAGACTGGTACAATATAAAGCTTGAGAAACACAGCGGGTGCAGCAGCATCTATGGAGCGAAGGAAATGGGCAACGCTTTGGGCCGAAGCCCATCCTCAGACGGGTTTTCTTCCGAAAAGTTGCCTATTTCATTCGATCCATAGATGATTCTGCACCCGCTGAGGTAATACAGCTTTTTTTTGCGTACCTTCGATTTTCCAGCATGTGCAGTTCCGTCTTAAAGAAAGAGAGACTGTTGGCGGGCTGTTTTCCCAACGCGCGTTTGCAGGAGGGGGGGGGGGGCTGCGGCATCACACTCACACTAGCCACACCCCAAATACAGGCGGGAGAGGAAGACGGGGTGGGGAGAGAAGAGGGGAGAGGGAGACGGGGTGGGGAGAGAAGTGGAGAGGACGGACGGATGTCAGCCACAGAGTTTTAATATATTACTAGGCCAAGTGCAGACCCGTTGGGTCTGGACACCGAACGTGCGTTTGCGGGGGGGGGGGGGGGGGGAGAGGCTGTGGCGTCACACTAACCACCCCCTTTCCTCCAAAGCACGGAATCCGGCACCCACAAACACATACACTCATCACACCCCTTGATATAATTTTAATTTTTTAATTTGCTTCTTTTATCCCATCTCCACCCTATCCACTGACGAATAGCCCTCACCTCCCAGATGCGTCTAGAGGGGTTGGGGCAGAGGGAACATTTAATGTTAGAAAAAAAATTTGAAGAGGAGGGTGGAGAGAGGAGAGGGGTGGGAGAGAGGAAGGAGAGGATGGGGGAGAGATGTGAAGGGGGGGGTTGGTGCGGGCGTGCATGAGTCGAGCGCGGGCTGTGAAGAGAGAAGGGCAGAGAAAGAGAGAAAGAGAGAGAGAGGGGAGAGACAGAGAGACTGGTACACAAAAAAAAGCTGGAGAAACACAGCGGGTGCAGCAGCATCTATGGAGCGAAGGAAATAGGCAACGCTTTGGGCCGAAGCCCATCCTCAGACGGGTTTCTCCCGTAACGTTGCCTATTTCCTTCGATCCATAGATGCTGCTGCACCCGCTGAGGATATACAGGTTTTTTTGTGTACCTTCGATTTTGCAGCATCTGCAGTTCCGTCTTAAAGACAGAGAGACTGTTTGCGGGCTGTTTTCCCAACACGCGTTTGCGGGAGGGAGGGGGGCTGCGGCATCACACTCACACTAACCACCCCCCAAACTCACACTAACCACCCCCCAAACACACTCGGGGGGAGAGGAAGATGGGGTGGGGAGAGAAGAGGGGAGAGAGAGACGGGGTGGGGAGAGAAGAGAGGGGAGGGAGGAGAGAGGGGGAGGAGGAAAGGGGAGATTGGTGAGGAAGAAGAGAGCAGGGTGGGGGAGAGGGAGGGGGAGGAGAGTGGGGAGTGGGAGGAGAGCGGGGAGAGCAGGAAGGGGGAGAGGGGGGAGGGGATGTTAGAGGTGGAGTGAGGGGATGAGGGGAAGGGGAGAGGAGTAGGGGGAAGAGAGGGAGCGAGGGAGGGGGGTGGGGAAGAGTGGGGAGTGAGGGGCAGAGGGGTAGTGGGGAGTGGTGCTAGAGAGAGGGGAAGGGGGTGGGGAGGAGATGGGGGTGAAGAGAGTGGTAGCTGTGTGGAATGAGCTTCCAGTGGAAGTGGTGGAGGCAGGTTCGATGTTATCCTTTAAAAATAGATTGGATGGGTATATGGACGGGAAAAGGAATGGAGGGTTATGGTCTGAGTGCAGGTAGATGGGACTAGGGGGAAGTATTTATTTTTAATTAAAAAAAAAATTTAAAAATTTAAAAAAAATGTTCGGCACGGACTTGAAGGGCCGAGATGGCCTGTTTCCGTGCTGTTATGGTTATATGGTTATAAGATGGGTGGTGGAGGGGGAAGAGAGGGGGTGGGAGGGGAGGGAGTGGGAGAGGAGAGAGGGTGAAGAGTGGGGAGGGAGAGTGGAAGTAGGAGGGATAGGGACAGTCCATCTGTTCCCCATTCCCTATCACCCCCAATCCTCTTTCTCTATTCCCACACACGTGACGACGCCCTTCGACACAGGCTGTGGGATTGGGGGGGAGGGGCTGGGGTTGGTGCTGCTGCAAAGGCATATATAAATGGATCCATTCCGATTGGACATGTGTGAGCATTGGGCATTGTGACATCACACAATGGAAATTTCACTAACATTCTATGGCTGAGAGCTGTTTTTTTAAAACATTTTGAAATGTTGGGGGGGGGGGGGGGGGGAGAAGTATTTTATTTTAAAAAGTGTACATGAACACGACCAAATTTAATCAGGAGTGGCTATTCGTAAAGATAAATGAAATCTCTTTAGAAATGGAAAAAATATTGGCTTTTCTGCGTGCGGTGTGGGCCTAGGGCGGTATCAAAGGGGCTTGGTGGCAAAGGTTAGGCGGCCGGACCGCCGGACGGATGGCAGCCAGAGTTTTAATATATTACTAGACCAAGTGCAGACCCGTTGGGTCTGGACACCGAACGTGCGTTTGCGGGGGGGGGGGCTGTGCCGTCACACTAACCACCCCCTTTCCTCCAAAGCACGGTTGCGGGGTGGGAATCTGGCACCCACAAACACACACACTCATCACACCCCTTGATATCATGAGCGGGTGTTCATGAGTTAAGCTGCGGGCTGTGAAGAGAGAAGGGGAGAGGGGGAGGTAGGGGAGAGGGGGAAGAGGAAAGGGGAGAGATTGGGGAGGGAGAGGAGATCAGGGTGGGTGAGAGGGAGGGGGAGGAGAGTGGGGAGTGGCAGGAGAGCGGGGAGGGCAGGAAGGGGGGAGAGAGGGGAGGGGGAGGGGAAGGGGAGAGGAGTAGGGGGGAGAGAGGGAGAGAGGGAGGGTGGAGGGAGAGAGGTGGGGAGGGAGAGGGGAAGAGTGGGGAGTGAGGGGCAGAGGGGTAGCGGGGAGTGTTGCAAGAGAGAGGGGAAGGGGGTGGGGGGGAGATGGGGGTGAAGAGGGGTGGTGGAGGGGGAAGAGAGGGGGTGGGAGGGGAGGGAGGGGGAGAGGAGAGAGGGGGAAGAGTGGGGAGGGAGAGTTGAAGTAGGAGGGGTAGGGACAGTCCATCTGTTCCCCATTCCCTATCACCCCCAATCCTCTTTCTCTATTGCCACACACGTGACGACGCCCTTCGACACAGGCTGCGGGGGGTGGGGGGGAGGGGCTGGGGCTGTGGCTCCTGCAAAGGCATATGTAAATTGGTCCATTTCGATTGGACATCTTTGAACATTGCGACATCACAAAACGGAACCTTCATTAACATTCTATTGCTGAGTTTTTTTTTTACATTTTGAAATTTCCCCATTCCCTATCCCCCCCACACACGTGGCGACGCCCTTCGACACAGGCTGTGGGGGTGGGGGGGAGGGGCTTCGGCTGTGGCTGCTGCAAAGGCATATGTAAACGGATTCATTTCGATTTGTCACACGTGTCGCAGGGCGTCGCCACGTGTGTGGGGGTGATAGGGAATGGGGAAATTTCAAAATGTTAAACAAACAGCTCCCAGCAATGGAATGTAAATGATGGTTCCGTTTTGTGATGTCACAATGCCCAATGCTGCGGCGGTTGGGGGGGAGGGGCTGGGGCTGCTGCAAAGGCATATGTAAATGGATCCATTCCGATTGGACATCTGTGAGCATTGTGCATTGTGACATCACACAATGGAATCTTTACTAACGTTCTATGGCTGAGCTGTTTTGTTTTTAACATTTTGAAATGTTTGGTTTGGGGGGGGAGAGGTATTTTATTTTAAAAAGTGTACATAAACACGACCAAATTTAATCAGGATTGTCTATTCGTAAAGATAAACGTAATCTCTTTAGAAACGGTAAAAAATATCCGCGTTTCCGCGCGCCGCGTGGGCGTAGGGCGGTATCAAAGGGCTGCGTGGCACAAGTCAGGCAGAACGTTGGACGTACAGACAGATGACAGCCACAGAGTTTTATATAATAGACTAGCCCAAGTTCAGACCCGTTGGGTCTGGACACCGAACGTGCGTTTGGGGCGGGGGGCTCTTGCGTCACACTAACCATTAACCGTTGGGCCTGTTCCTCCAAAGCACGGTTGCAGGGTTGGAATCTGGCACCCACAAACACACACACTCATCACACCCCTTGATATTATATTAATATTTTAATTTTCTACTTTTATTCCATCTCCACCCTATCCACTGACGAATAGCCCTCACCTCTCAGGTGCGTCTCGAGGGGGGGGTGGTGCAGAGAGAGAAAATTTAATGTTAGAAAAAAAAATTGTGAGGTGGGGGAGGAGGAGGGTTGAGAGGAAGGGGGGTGAGGAAGGTGGGGAGAGAGGAGGGTGAGAGAGGAGAGGGGTGGAGAGAGGAAGAGGATGGGGAGAGGGGTGAAGGGGGTGGGTTGGAGCAGGCGTGCACGAGTCGAGCCGCGGGCTGTGAAGAGAGAAGGGCAGAGAGAGAGAGAGAGAGGGGAGAGACAGATAGACTGGTATACACAATAAAACTCGAGAAACACAGCGGGTGCAGCAGCATCTATGGAGTGAAGGAAATAGGCAATGCTTTGGCCGAAACCCATCCTCAGACGGGTTTTTTCACGAAACGTTGTCTATTTCTTTTGATACATAGATGCTGCTGCACCGTTGAGGTTATGAAGCATTTTTTTGTGTACCTTTCATTTTCAAGCATCTGCAGTTCTGTCTTAAAGACAGAGAGACTGTTGGCGGGCTGTTTTCCCAACGCGCGTTTGCGGGAGGGGGGGGGGCTGCGGCATCACACTCACACTAACCACCCCCCAAACACAGGGCGGGGGGAGGGGTGGAGAGGAAGACGTGGTGGGGAGAGCAGAGCGGAGAGGGAGATGGGGTGGGGAGAGAAGAGGAGAGGGGGAGGGAGGGGAGAGGGGGAGGAGGAAAGGGGAGAAATTGGTGAGGGAGAAGAGAGCAGGGTGGGGGAGAGGGAGGGGGAGGAGAGTGGTAGGAGAGCGGGGAGGGCAGGAAGGGGGAGAGGGGGGAAGGGGATGTTAGAGGTGGAGAGAGGGGATGAGGGGAAGGGGAGAGGAGTAGGGGGAAGAGAGGGAGAGAGGGAGGGGGAGGGATAGAGGTGGGGGAGGGAGAGTGGAAGAGTGGGGAGTGAGAGAGAGGGAGGGGGGAGAGGGGTGGGGGAGGGGGGTTGTGGAGGGAGATGGGGATGGGTTTGGGAGTTAAGTGGAAGAATGGGGAGGGAGATGGAGAGGTGTAGGGGGAGTGGTCGAAGTGGGAGAGAGGGAGGGGGAGAGGTGTAGGGGGAGTGGTTGAAGAGGGATAGCGGGGTAGGGGGAAGGGGACGGGGTGAGAGAGGGAAGGGGGATGGGGGAGAGATTGGTGAGGGAGAAGAGAGCAGGGTGGGGGAGAGGGAGGGGGAGGAGAGTGGGGAGGGCAGGAGGGGGAGGGGGGAGGGGATGTTAGAGGTGGAGAGAGGGGATGAGGGGAAGGGGAGAGGAGTAGGGGGAAGAGAGGGAGGAGGGAGGGGGGAAGAGTGGTGAGTGAGGGGCAGAGGGTAGCAATGTTAAAAAATTTTGAGATTTTAAAAATAAAGTCTGCATTTATCCCATCAGATAAAGTAATAAAAGAAGTTAATTTGACACCTAATTCACTTTCTATCTTCAGTATTAATAGAGTATGGCCATTTTCATACTCGGAAATTAGCATCTTGTTCCCTATTGCTTTTCCATTGACTTAACTCAAAAGCTGTGATCGAGGACAGTTAAAAGCCCATAACTTTCTTAAAAATTAAGATAACTGAAAGAAATGTCCAGTTATTATAGATTGAAGCATTCTGAAACAAATATGAAACAATCTACTTAGAAGACATGAAAGTAAAGCATATAATTAGTTAGTTACCTAATTGTAGCTAATTACAAAATTCAATTACTAGATCTAAACATCTATCAATTTCTTAAGAATAGATTAACATTTTTAAATAGCCTAAGTGTCCAAATAACATTCACACAAGAATTCACAATGTAACATAATTTTTAAATCTCATTTTCATGAATTTACAGGCCAAAGGGAAGGAATTGAATGTTTAATACCTGTAAATTAATGGGCATTTAATTCATCTTGCGAGTGAGGATTTCTGGAACGCGATCTTTTGGAACGTTCATTTGCGGTGAATTTAACCCCGTATTGGCATGAAAAATACTGCCGTTAATTCGGTGAATAAAATCACCGTGTCGCATGAAAAAATGTGAATTAAAGGCTTCTTAAGAAGCACTTTTATACATTTAAAGAAACCCCTTTCGTTTACCTGTCCCAGTGTGAAATCCGTCCCCGTTATCGGCGTTGACGCTTCAGAAGCTGATTTTAAAATTACTCTAGTGCTGACATTGACGATTTAATAAAAATAAAAAAGACACAAATCGCCACTAGGAACGATTCATCAGCCAACGCTTGTACTCCAACAAAATATTAACTAGGACAAGGGAGGAGAAACCCGCGTTTTAACCCCGCCCCCCCTTAAAGGCGCCAAAATCGCGCACACGGCCAGTGGCAGAATTACAGCGCAACTGAAGGTAAGTTTTGTAACATACCTACAGAGGGGTAGTGGGGAGTGGTGCAAGAGAGAGGGGAAGGGGGTGAGGGGGGTGAAGAGGGGTGGTGGAGGGGGAAGAGAGGGTGTGGGAGGGGAGGGAGGGGGAGAGGAGAGAGGGGGAAGAGTGTGGAGGGAGTTGAAGTAGGAGGGGTAGGGACAGTCCATCTGTTACCCATTCCCTATCACCCGCAATCCTCTTTCTCTATTCACACACACGTGACGACGCCCTTCAACACAGGCTGCGGGGGTGGGGGGGAGGGGCTGGGGCTGTGGCTGCTGCAAAGGCATATGTAAACGGATTCATTCCGATTGGACATCTTTGAGCATTGGGCATTGTGACATCACAAAACGGAACCTTCATTAACATTCTATTGCTGAGAGCTGTTTTTTAAACATTTTGATATTTCCCCATTCCCTATCGCCCCCACACACGTGGCGATGCCCTTCGACACAGGCTGTGGGGTTGGGGGGGAGGGGCTTGGGCTGGGGCTGCTGCCAAGGCATATGTAAATGTATCCATTCCGATAGTTTTTTTTGGTGTACTTTCGATTTTCCAGCATCTGCAGTTCCGTCTTAAAGACAGAGAGACTGTTGGCGGGCTGTTTTCCCAACGCGCGTTTGCGGGGGGGGGGGGGGGTGGGCTGCGTCATCCCACTCACACTAACCACCCCCCAAACTCACACTATCCACCCCCAAACACACGGGGGGGATGGGGTGAGAGGAAGATGGGGTGGGGAGAGGAAGACGGGGTGGGGAGAGAGAAGAGAGGGGGAGGGAGGGTGGAGAGGAAGGGGGAGAGAGAGGGGTGGAGAGAGGAAAGAGAGGATTGGGGAGAGGTGAAGGGGGGGGGTTGGAGCGTGCGTGCATGAGTCGAGCCGCGGGCTGTGAAGAGAGAAGGGCAGAGAGAGAGAGAGAGAGAGAGAGAGACTGGTACACAAAAAAAAGCTGGAGAAACACAGCGGGTGCAGCAGCATCTATGGAGCGAAGGAAATAGGCAACGCTTTGGGTCGAAGCCCATCCTCAGAATGGTTTTCTACCGAAACGTTCCATATTTTCTTTGATCATTAGATGCTGCTGAACCCGCTGATGATATACAGTTTTTTTTATGTACCTTCGATTTTCCAGCATCTGCAGTTCCGTCTTAAAGACAGAGAGACTGTTGGCGGGCTGTTTTCCCAACGCGCTTTTGCGGGAGGGGGGGGGGGGCTGCGGCATCACACTCACACTAACCACCCCCCAAACTCACACTAACCACCCCCAAACACACTCGGGGGGAGGGGGGAAAGGAAGACAAGGTGGGGAGAGAAGAGGGGAGAAGGAGACGGGGTGGGGAGAGATGAGGAGAGGGGGAGGGAGGGGAGAGGGGGAAGAGGAAAGGGGAGAGATTGGGGAGGGAGAGGAGATCAGGGTGGGTGAGAGGGAAGGGGGGGAGAGTGGGGAGTGGGAGGAGAGCGGGGAGGGCAGGAAGGGGGGAGAGGGGGGAGGGGATGAGGGGAAGGGGAGAGGAGTAGAAGAAGAGAGGGAGGGAGGGTGGAGGGAGAGAGGTGGGGAGGGAAGAGGGAAGAGTGGGGAGTGAGGGGCAGAGGGGTAGCGGGGAGTGGTGCAAGAGAGGGGAAGGGGGTGGGGGGAGATGGGGTGAAGAGGGGTGGTGGAGGGGGAAGAGAGCGGGAGGGAGGGGGAGAGGAGGGAGGGGGGAGGGGGGAGACGAAACCCTTCAACACAGGCTGTGGGGTTGGGGGGGAGGGGCTGGGGCTGCTGCCAAGGCATATGTAAATGATTCCATTCCGATTGGACATCTGTTAGCATCGGGCATTGTGACATCACACAACGGAATCTTTACTAACATTCTATGGCTCAGCTGTTTTTTTTAATCATTTTGAAATGTTTGGGGGTGGGGGGGGAGAGGTATTTTATTTTAAAAGGTGTACCTAAACACGACCAAATTTAATCAGGATTGTCTATTCGTAAAGATAAACGTAATCACAGGCTGCGGGGTTGGGGGGGAGGGGCTTGGGCTGTGGCTGCTGCAAAGGCATATGTAAACGGATTCATTTCTATTTGTCACACGTGTCGCAGGGCGTCGCCACGTGTGTGGGGAGTGAGGGGCAGAGGGGTAGCGGGGAGTGGTGCAAGAGAGAGGGAAAGGGGGTGGGGGGGAGATGGGGGTGAAGAGCGGTGGTGGAGGGGGAAGAGAGGGGGTTGGAGGGGAGGGAGGGGGAGGGGAGAGAGGGGGAAGAGTGGGGAGGGAGAGTTGAAGTAGGAGGGGTAGGGACAGTCCATCTGTTACCCATTCCCTATCACCCCCAATCCTCTTTCTCTATTGCCACACACGTGACGACGCCCTTCGACACAGGCTGCGGGGGTGGGGGGGAGGGGCTGGGGCTGTGGCTGCTGCAAAGGCATATGTAAATTAGTCCATTTCGATTGGACATCTGTAAGTATTGGGCATTGTGACATCACAAAACGGAACCTTCATTAACATTCTATTGCTGAGAGCTGTTTAAGACGGAACTGCAGATGCTGGAAAACCAAATGTACACAAGAAAAACCTGTATAACTTCAGCGGGTGCAGCAGCATCTATGGAGCGAAGGATATAGGCAACGCTTTGGGCTGAAGCCCAACCTTAGATGGGTTTTCTCCTGAAACGTTGCCTATTTCATTCGATCCATAGATGCTGCTGCACCCGCTGAGGTTATACAGGTTTTTCTTGTGTACCTTCGATTTTCCAGCATCTGCAGTTCCGTCTTAAAGACAGAGAGACTTTTGGCGGGCTGTTTTCCCAACGCGCGTTTGCGGGAGGGGGGGGCTGCGGCATCACACTCACACTCACACTAACCACCCCCCAAACTCACACTAACCACCCCCATACACACTCGGGGGGATGGGGGGAGAGGAAGACGGGGTGGGGAGAGAAGAGGGGAGAGGGAGACGGGGTGGGGAGAGAAGAGGAGTGGGGGAGGGAGGAGAGGGGTGGAGAGAGGAAAGAGAGGATGGGGGAGAGAGGTGAAGGGGGGGGTTGGAGCGTGCGTGCATGAGTCGAGCCGCGGGCTGTGAAGAGAGAAGGGCAGAGAGAGAGAGAGAGAGAGAGAGAGAGGAGAGAGAGAGAGAGGGGAGAGACAGAGAGACTGGTACACAAAAAAAAGCTGGAGAAACACAGCGGGTGCAGCAGCATCTATGGAGCGAAGGAAATAGGCAACGCTTTGGGTTGAAGCCCATCCTCAGAATGGTTTTCTACCGAAACGTTGCATATTTTCTTCGATCCATAGATGCTGCTGAACTCGCTGATGATATACAGTGTATTTTTGTGTACCTTCGATTTTCCAGCATCTGCAGTTCCGTCTTAAAGACAGAGAGACTGTTGGCGGGCTGTTTTCCCAACGCGCGTTTGCGGGAGTGGGGGGGGGCTGCGGCATCACACTCACACTAACCACCCCCCAAACTCACACTAACCACCCCCAAACACACTCGGGGGGAGGGGGGATGGGGGGGATGGGGGGGAGAGGAAGACGGGGTGGGGAGAGAAGAGGGGAGAGGGAGACGGGGTGGGGAGAGAAGAGGAGAGGGGGAGGGGAGAGGGGGAAGAGGAAAGGGGAGAGATTGGGGAGGGAGAGGAGATCAGGGTGGGTGAGAGGGAGGGGGAGGAGAGTGGGGAGTGGGAGGAGAGCGGGGAGGGCAGAGAGGGGGGGAGGGGATGAGGGGAAGGGGAGAGGAGTAGGGGGAAGAGAGGGCGGGTGGAGGGAGAGAGGTGGGGAGGGAGAGGGGGAGAGTGGCGAGTGAGGGGCAGAGGGGTAGCGGGGAGTGGTGCAAGAGAGAGGGGAAGGGGGTGGGGGGGAGATGGGGGGTGAAGATGGGTGGTGGAGGGGGAAGAGAGGGTGTGGGAGTGGAGGGAGGGGGAGAGGAGAGAGGGGGAAGAATGGGGAGGGAGAGTTGAAGTAGGAGGGGTAGGGACAGTCCATCTGTTTCCCATTCCCTATCACCCCCAATCCTCTTTCTCTATTCACACACACGTGACGAAGCCCTTCGACACAGGCTGCGGGGGTGGGGGGGAGGGGCTGGGGCTGTGGCTGCTGCAAAGGCATATGTAAATTGGTCCATTTCAATTGGACATCTTTGAGCATTGGGCATTGTGACATCACAAAACGGAACCTTCATTAACATTCTATTGCTGAGAGCTGTTTTTTTTTAACATTTTGAAATTTCCCCATTCCCTATCACCCCCACACACGTGGCGACGCCCTTCAACACAGGCTGTGGGGTTGAAGGGGAGGGGCTGGGGCTGGGGCTGCTGCAAAGGCATATGTAAACAGATTCATATCGATTTGTCACACGTGTCGCAGGGCGTCGCCACGTGTGTGGGGGCGATAGGGAATGGGGAAATTTCAAAATGTTAAACAAACAGCTCTCAGCAATAGAATGTAAATGAAGGTTCCGTTTTGTGATGTCACAATGCCCAATGCTGCGGGGGTTGGGGGGGAGGGGCCGGGGCTGCGGCTGCCGCAAAGGCATATGTAAATGGATCCATTCCGATTGGACATCTGTGACCATTGTGCATTGTGACATCACACACGGAATCTTTACTAACATTCTATGGCTGAGCTGTTTTTTTAAACATTTTGAAATGTTTGGTTTGGGGGGGGGGAGAGGTATTTTACTTTAAAAAGCGTACGTAAACACGACCGAATTTAACACGACGGTAAAAAATATCGGTGTTTCCGCGCGCTGCGCGGGCGCGGGGCGGTGTCAAAGGCCGCGCGGCACAAAGTGAAGCAGACCGTCGGACGTACAGACGTACAGACGGACGACAGCCAGAGAGTTTTATATAATAGAGATAGAGATAGAGATAGATAGATAGATAGATAGATAGAAGATAGATAGATAGATAGATAGATAGATAGATAGATAGATAGATAGATAGAAGATAGATAGATAGATAGATAGAAGATAGATAGAAGATAGATAGATATAGATGTTTGGAGAAGCAGAATTGAATGAGCATGGCGCAAGGAAAGGAGGGGACTAGATTCATAGCTCTTTCCAAACAACACCACTACAACCTGCTTTCACTATCTGGATCTTTCACAGGTGACAACCAATGTGATAGCGGACGTTTTAATGGAAAATTTCCATGCAGTTCAACGGAGAGCAATTGGTCTCCACACATAGTTTAGTTTAGCTTAAAGTTACAACGTGGAAACTGGCCCGTCGGCCAACTAAGTCCGCACCGACCAGCGATCCCCGCACACCAACACTATACAACACACACTTGGGACAATTTACATTTATACAAAGCCAATTAACCTACAAACCTGTACGTCTTTGGAATGTGGGAGGAAACCGAAGTTCTCTGAGAAAACCCAGGTGGTCACGGGGAGAACGTACAAACGCCGTACAGACAGCACCTATAGTCGAGTTTGAACCTGGGTCTCTGGCGCTGTAAGCGATGTAAGGCAACAATTCTACCGCTGCACCACCATGCCGCCCTTTTGTTTTGGCAAATTGCCAATGAACGTTACAGAAGACACAAGGCAGGAGGTTACACCGTCTTATTGTGAGGATATTTAAATTGGGATTTCCCCGTCATGTTGAGATTTGATCTTTGAATTCACTTACCACTGCTTCTTCTATTTTTGAAATGCGTGGGACGGTAATTAATCTAAATTGATTGCGTTTCACTGTGTCATTACCATCGAATATCTTTAACGTCTGTTTACCTGAGAACAATTAACATAATGGCAATATAAAGAAAACAAAACTGGAAACAGAATTGGCAGGAATACTATAAAGCAATTAATTTACTACTATCATGAAGAAGGTCGAGGAGGCTGAACTGTGTGACCACCACGTTCAACTACACTACGTCCACTTTTTAAGCTGCAAAGGGTGCAATAAAGATTTATGAGGATGTTGCCAGGACTCGAGGGCCTGAGCTATAGAGAGAGGTGGGCAGGCTAGGACTTTATTCCCTAGAGAGCAGGAGGATGAGGGAAGATCTCAGAGGTGTACAAAATCATGAGTGGAATAGATGGGGTAAATGCACAGAGTCTTTTTCCCAGGGTACGGTGAGAGGGTAAGGTGAGAGGGTAAGGATATGTATAAGAAGGAACTGGAGATGCTGGTTTAAACCGAAGATAGACACAAAAAGCTGGGGTAACACAGGCAGCATCTCTGGAGAGAAGGAATGGGTGATGTTTCGGGTCGAGTCCCTTCTTCAGACTGGTTTGGGATAAGGGAAACGAGAGATATAGATGGTGATGGGGAGAGATAAAGAACAATAAATGAAAGATATGCAAAAAAGTAATGATGATAAAGGAAACAGGCCATTGTAAGCTGTTTGTAGGGTGAAAATGAGAAGCTAGTGTGACTTGGGTGGGGGAGGGATAGAGAGAGAGGGAATGCCGGGGCTACCTGAAGTGAGAGAAATCAATATTCATACCACTGGGTTGTAAGCTGCCCAAGCAAAATATGAGATGCTGTTCCTCCAATTTGCATTTAGCCTCACTCTGACAATGGAGGAGACCGAGGACAGAAAGGTCTGTGTAGGAATGGGAAAGAGAATTAAAGTGTCCAGCAACCGGGAGATCAGGTTGGTTCACACGGGCTGAGTGAAGGTGTTCCACAAAACGATTGCCCAGTCTGCGTTTGGTCTCGCCGATGTGTAAGAGTCCACATCTTGAACAACGTATACAGTAGATGAGGTTGGAGGAGGTGCAAGTGAACCTCTGTGGAGGGAGGAGGTATAGTGACAGGTGTTGCCGGGAAAGGTGTAGCTGGGAAGGGGGTGGTTTGGGTGGGAAGGGATGAGTTAACTAGGGAGTTGCGGAGGGAACGGTCTCTGCATAAGGCGGAAAGGGGTGGAGGGAAAATGTGGTTAGTGGTGAGATCCCGTTGGAGGTTGAGGAAATTTCAGAGGATTACAGTTCCCTCCATAATGTTTGGGACAAAGACCCATCATTTATTTACTTGCCACTGTACTCCACAATTTGAGATTTGCAATAGAAAAAAAATCACATGCGGTTAAAGTGCACATTGTCAGATTTTATTAAAGGCCATTTTTATACATTTTGGTTTCAACATGTAGAAATTACAGCTGTGTTTATACATAGTCCCCCCATTTCAGGGCACCATAATGTTTGGGACACATGGCTTCACAGGCATTTGTAATTGCTCAGGTGTGTTTAATTGCCTGCTTAATGCAGGTATAAGAGAGCTCTCAGCATCTAGTCTTTCCTCCACTTTCCATCACCTTTGGAAACTTTTATTGCTGTTTATCAACATGAGGACCAAAGTTGTGTTAATGAAAGTCAAAGAAGCCATTATGAAACTGAGAAACAAGAATAAAACTGTTAGAGACATCAGCCAAACCTTAGGCTTACCAAAATCAACTGTTTGGAACATCATTAAGAAGCAAGAGAACACTGGTGAGCTTACTAATCGCAAAGGGACTGGCAGGCCAAGGAAGACCACAGCTGATGACAGAAGAATTCTCTCCATAATAAAGAAAAATCCCCAAACACCTGTCCGACGGATCAGAAACACACTTCGCAGAAGACTTCATGAACAGAAATACAGAGGCTACACTGCAAGATGCAAACCACTGGTTAGTGTCCTGGAACACTGGCAGCTTCCTGCCCTCCACCCTCTCCCCATTCTTGTTGATCTCTTCACAGAGCAGCGCATCCTGACTTAAAGCCTGGAGTTCGTAGTCCTGGAGATCACCTGAAATGTAGTATATTCTCAGTGCAGCTTCCCGGTGAGGCCGATGGGCCTGTTTAGTTTCGTTTGAGATACTGCATGGAAACAAGCTCTTTGGCCTACCGCTACCGAGTCCGCGCCGACCTGCAATCCCCGCATATTAACACTATCCTACACAGACAGGGGGTGGCATGGTGGCTCAGCAATAGAGTTGCTGCCTGACAGGGCCAGAGACCCGGGTTCGATCCTCACCGCGGGTGCTGTCTGTACAGAATTTATACTTTCTCCCCGTGACTGCATTGGTTTTCTCCGGCTACTCCAGTTTCCTCCAAAGACGTACAGGTTTGTAGGTTAATTATCTTCTATAAAATTGTAAATTGTCCCTAGTGTGTGTAGCCTAGTGTTAGTGTACAGACTGATCGCTGGTCGGCGCGGACCCGGTCGGCTGAAGAGCCTGTTTTCGCGCTGTATCTCTAAACTGTAAATAAACTAATCTAAACACAAGGGACAATTTACATTTATACCATGCCAATTAACCTACATACCTGTACGTCTTTGGAGCGTGGAAGGAAACCGATCCCGGTACAAACTCTGTACAGACAGCAGCCAAGGTCGGGATCGAGCCCATGTCTCTGGCGCTGAAAGCGCTGAAAAGCAGCAACTCTACCGCTGCGCCACCTTGCCGCCCACGTGTCCGTGCTGTGTGACTGTGAATCTCTGCACAATTGTCTATATGCCGATGATAGCAAGGAGGTGGCCCTTAGACAAGTTACTTCCTGATGCTGTCATTGGCCAAAGGTTGCACTTTATTTCTGTTCTCTCCCTGCCAAACAATAGCTTCAAGATTATTTTGAAAACAGGAAGGATATTCAAATTAATCCATTCAATCAACACACGTTGAACATTTGCGGGGTTTGGCTTACCGAATAGTGAAAGGCTTAGATAGCGTGGATGTGGAGAGGATGTTTCCACCAGTGGGAGAGTCTAGCACCAGCGGACATAACCTCAGACTTAAAGGAGGTTCCTTTAGGAAGGAGTAGAGGAGGAATTTCTTTAGTCAGAGGGTGGTGATTCTGTGGAATTCATTGCACAGAAGATTGTGGATGCCGTCAATGGATATTTTTAAGGCAGAGATAGATAGGTTCTATCTATCTATCACGGGTGTCAGGGGTTATGGGGAGGGCAGGAGAATGGGGTTGAGAGGGATAGATCAGCCATGATTAAACGGCGGAGTATTCAATGGCCTAATTCTTATGACCTTACGAACTATGACAGTCATTGAGTGGAATCTGTGGATACGTTCAACAGTGAAAAACAAAGAGTAGGCAGTTCCCAGAGAATGATGAGAAAATGTAACGAGATGCTGACCTAATTCAAGGAGAGAATCACCAGAATCGATTGATGACTTGATAAATCAAATTGGCATGAAATAAGGAATAATATCCAACCGTAGCTTTCTTTCATCTACTCTAAGCAACATGGTGAATTGGGAATTTGGCTCCTGTTACCAAAATAAGCTCTTGGAGGCTCATTTAATTGGGAAATAGGAACACACTTTTCTCTGCATTCTTTCCAGCTTAACAACATCTTTCCTTCAGCAGGCTGACCAAAACTGAATACAATGGTCCAAATGTTGCTTCACCAACATCTTGTACAACTGCAACTTCTATACTCAATACCCTGGCTGATGAAGGCCAATGTACTAAAAACCTTCTTCACTACCCAGTATACCTATGACACCACTTTCAGGGAACTATATATGAACTGTAGATCCCTCTGCTCTACAACTCTCCCCAGAGCCCTGCCATCCACTGTGAAGGCCTGCCCTGGTTTAACTTCCCAAAATGCAACACCTCACACTTCTCTGCATTAAACTCCATTAACCATTCCTCAGCCCACTTGCCCAACTGATCATGATTTTGTTGTCATTCTTGAAAACCATTTTAACTATCTACGATACTACCTATTTTGGTATAATCTGCAAACATACTAATCATGCTTTGTACTTTCTCATCTAAATCGCTGATATAGGTTAGCATGGTCGAATAGGGCTGAAGGGCCCGTTTCCATGCTTTATGACTCAAAGGATCTGTGCCGAACATGATCCATCCCCCTTCTTTGCCTGCCTGTCCATATGCCTGCCCAAAAGCCCCTCAAATGCCACAATTGGACCTCCCTCACCACTGGCAGCACGTCCGAGGCACACTACTCTCGGTGTAAAAAAATTGTCCCGCACAATTCCTTAAAAATTTGCCCTGTCTCACCTTAAAACTATGCCTTTAGTATTTGATATTTCTACACTGGGCAAGAGGCTCTAGCTACCCTATCTGAGCCTCAGGTCACCACTCAGCCTCCGATGCTCTAGAGTAAACAATTCAAGTTTGTCCAACCTCTACCTCTAGTTAATACCTTCTAAACCAAGCAGTATTCAGGTAAACCTCTTCTGCATCCTCACCAAAGCCCCAACCTTCTTCCTATTATGTGACGACCAGAACTGCACACAGTGCTCCACATGTGGCTGAACCAAAGTCTTTTGCCTCATCAATTGCCTGTCCATTCCCTCCACACAATAGACAATAGGTGCAGGAGTAGGCCATTCGGCCCTTCGAGCCAGCATCGCCATTCAATGTGATCATGGCTGATCATCCCTAATCAGTACCCTATTCCTGCCTTCTCCCCATATCCCCTGACTCCGCTATCTTTAAGAGCCCTATCTAGCTCTCTGCCTCACCTGCAGAGATCCTCCAGCACTTTGCTAGAGTTTAGTTTAATTTACGGTACAATACGATAAACCTTACTCATCCCCGGAGGGAAATTCATCTGCCAACAGTCACAACACACAAGGTGCACAAAACCTTGAAATTAAGAGTGGAAAAATAAATAAAAGGACAAGCGACTGTTGGCTGGCTGCCGTGTGCACAACACCTTCAACGGTACGAACGATCGAACGAACGGACGCAGACTTATCCCCTGGGCAGAGGATCCTAAAACTACAGTGCTTCCCCCCCCACGCCAGGTCCCCCTTTCCCACTGTCCCTCATGGCGGTCCCCCCACTCCGGGTCTTCCATTGTTCTTCACGGCAATCCCCCCACGCACCACCGCCCCTATTTCTTCCCCTCCCCCCTCACGCACCACTGCCACCGAGGTTCCCACTGCCACCGCCGATGCTCCGTTGCCGCCGAGGCCCCACCACCGCCAAGGATCCCGCTGCTGAGGCTCCCATTGCCGCCACTGCTGAGGCTCCTTCGGCCCAGACAGGCATCGATGCCCGACTTCTCCGCAGTTCCTTGGGAGGCCTGTGGGGCGAGTCAGGCTCCCCAGATCCATTCCCTCTGTTAGTTATACAGCGTGGAAACAGGCCTTTCGGTCCACCGAGTCCATACCGACCAGCAATCACCCATTCATCCATTGGATTGGTTAGTTCTATCCTACACACTGTGGACAATATACAGAAGCCAACCTACCAACCTGCACTTCTTTGGAATGTGGGAGGAAACCGGATCACCCGGAAAAAACTATGGGATCACAGGTAGATGGTACAAACTCCGTACAGACAGCACCCATAGTCAGGATTGGTCTCCTGTGCTATAAAGCAGCAACTGTACCACCGCACCAGTGTGTCCAACAATGCACACATTTCCCTTTGATTCCTCATGGGCCAATTTTACAGCAGTTTTGATGTCACACAGGACAAATGTTGTGTTTAAGTTCGAGGCACTCTCCCCACGTTACCTCTTTGTGTTTGGACCAAATGTGCGGTAAGTCTGATGCTCACGGTCCTGATAATGGCCAAAATGGGCATCAGTGATCATGTTACGCAGCAGTACCCACAGCCGGTGCTGTATCCATCCCCATCCATTAACTGTTGATGGAGTGAGGCCTGACGTGGTGGCAACTGGTCAGCTTGTACTTGGTCTGTTTGTCGACAGACGTGACACACCTGGACTATCTCCACACTGGCCAGTCAATGCAAGTCCTACTCTTGTATTGCAATAGTTTGTCTGGAGATATGGGCAGCACGGACATGGTGGCCCGTTCCTATGCTGTTCAACTCAAAGACAAGGCAAAATCTGAAGAGCACATCTTCCCCAGTGTGACATGTTGGTTCTGAACCTCCACGGACATGTCTATTCACAGTTTCCTCCCAGTATCATACGTAGCAAATAAATGGGACACCTTAGACGTCAGGAGACCGAGCCATCATCCAACTGGCAGCAACTAATCCTTACCCATACCAACACTTGTCAATTGTCCAGCAACCCCAGATTGGCACTTTGTCTTTCTAGTCAGAGTAGTGAGTTCTGGGTACTCTGATCATCTGTAGCAAGGGGCTGAATTAACAGGACAGGTGGGCCTTTCCTTTGGAGTGTAGGAGGCTGAGGTTATTGAGGTACACAAGATCATGAGGGACATGGATAAAGTGAGCTCTCACAGTTTTTAATCACAGGGTAGAACTCAAAGGCACAGGCTTAAGGTGAGAAGGGAGAAATTTAACAGGGACCTCGGGGGCAACTTTTCAGAGGCTGGTCTGTATCTGGAATGAGCTGCCAGAGGAAGCAGATACAATTGCGACTTTCAAAAGATATTTTAAGAGTGATAAGGATAGGAAGGGTTTAGAGGGCTATGCGGCAAATGTAAGCAAATGGGATGGGCCCTGTATACCAACTTGGTTGGCACGGGCAAGGTAGGCTGAAGGGCCTGTTTCCATGCCGTATAGGTCTGTGATTCCCTAAAAACAACCAACAGTATCTGAATCACAATACATATGGCAGGGAAAAACAAATTGATCACCCCTTCATCACACAATCTGAAAGTGGGCAGAAAGACTTTGCTTCAGATTATAAAAGTATTAATCACCTCTTCAAAAGCAGAGTGCATTTACCTGAATCGGTTGTGGAAGGAGGCTGAGGGTCTTTATATGAGCCAGGGTTTCCAGTAGGATCATCATCTTCACCACTCTCCTCGTCTCCTGTGGAAGACATCCCGTAAGCAACAACTGCACAGGCAGATGACGTGAACAACAGTGCATGTACATGCTCACACTGACCACGCAGTCATGCAACCCTTCACAAACATGCGCACACACACGCATTTGGCCGACATCCTTCTTCTCAATGTTCTCCTCGTGACTTTAATCGGTATGTCAATTAATCCTTATCAATGTATGAGATTAACTCCCTTGTAAATGATGCACTTTAAAACAATTCCTATATTACCTTAGAAAGGCAGGCATTGATTAGGGATGATCAGCCTGACTTTATTAGTGGGAAGTTATAGACACAAAATGCTGGAGTAACTCAGCGGGTCAGGCAGCATCTCTGGAGAAAAGGTGACGTTTCGGGTCTAGACCCTTCTTCAGACTGAGAGTCAGGGGAAAGGGAAACAAGAGATATAGACGGTGATGTAGAGTTATAGAACAAATGAAAGAAAGATATGCAAAAAAGTAACGGTGATAAAGGAAACAGTCCATTATTGGCAATGGGTTAGGTGAGAATGAGTTAGACGGAGAATGAAACTCACTAGGACAAGAGTGAAATTAGTACAACGACCAGGGTGGTGGAGGGACAGAGAGAGGGAATAAAACAGTTACATGAAGTTAGAGAAATCAAAATCTATACCGCTGGGTGTAAGCTGCCCAAACGAAATATGTGGTGCTGAGAGGTAATGGGAACCAAGGCAGGCTGACACATTGGATCAAAGTCTGAAGAAGAGTCTCGACCCCGAAACGTCACCCATTCCTTCTCTCCAGAGATGCTGCCTGTCCCACTGAGTTACTCCAGCATTTTGTGTCTTCCTTCGATTTAAACAAGCATCTGTAGTTCTTTTGTACATATTGGATCAAACATCGGTTGGTTTATAGGAAGCAGAGGGAGGCGGTGGTCTAATTGGAAATCTGTGACCAGCATTGTACCACAAAGATTGATGCTGGGTCACGGTGTGACATACATCAGTCACTTGATGATTCACACATCACTCATTGGTGAGGCCCCACTTAAGAGTATTTTGTTCAGTTTTGGTCACCCGGCTGTAGGAAGAACGTTGTTACGTTGGAAAGAGTGCAAAGATAATTTACCAGGATGTTGCCAGGACTCGAGAGCCTGAGATTTGGCAGACGAGCTCTTTATTCCTTGGAGTGCAGGAGGCCAGGGGGTAATTTTATAGAATTGTGTAAAAGGTCATGGGGAATAGCTATGGTGAATGCACAGAATCTTTTACTCAGTGATGGGGAATGAAATACTAGAGGGCATAGGTTTAAGGTGAGAGGGGAAAGCTTTACCTGAGAGGCAACTGGTGGGTATATGGAATGAGCAGCCAGCACAGATAGTTGTGGCAGGTATAATAATACATTTAAAAGACATTTGGACAGGTACACAGATAAGAAAGGTTTTAAGGGACAGGAGACATATGCGAGCAAATGGGACTAAGTTAGATGCACAAAGAACAGTTCAGCTGAAGGGCCAGTTTCCTTGCTGTATGACTCAGTGGCTCAGTGTGTTACAGTCGGGTAATCCCAACATTATGATCATTTATACTATGCGGCTACATCAGCAGGTAAGACACTTACCAATGGTAAGTGGTACCGCTTATCAGCAGGTAGGCAGGCACTTTTATTCTGACAGTCTTAATTCAAAATTAAGAATTAAGATTAATTCAAGTATCTGTTTATCAACATTAATTATTTTCACTCTGGCCTACTTACCCTGCTCTGTTTGTGAGTGCTCCGATATCCGGAAAGAGTGGAATTTGCTGAAGCTGCGTGCACATACACGCACACAATCAGGAGGCAATATCATGTTCTGTAATCTGCCAAAATTACACTCTGGTGTAAGGTCACTGTAACAATCAGCATGAACCTGGAAATAAAATAATGCCACTTTTACCATATAGGAGATACATTTTCAATCCAAGATTCAAAACAAAAAAACTAAGGAAACAGTAGTGGAAGCACTTCGGAAGTGAGGCAGCATCTGCTGTGAGAGCGACACCCTTCATGTTACTGACCCTTTATCTGAACTACAACCATGAATACAAGAGTCTTTAATCTCCCTCCACAGATGCTGTCTGCCCTGCTAAGTAGCAATGTTACAAAATTTTGAGATTTTAAAAATCAAGTCTGCAATTTATCTCATCAGATAAAGCATAAAAAGAAGTTTAATTTGACACCTAATTCACTTTCATATCTTCAGTATTAAAAAAGTTATGGCCATTTTCATACTCGGAAATTAGCATCTTGTTCCCTATTGCTTCTCCATTGACTGAACACAAAAGCTGTGATCGAGGACAGTCAAAAGCCCATAACTTTCTTAAAAATTAAGAGAACTGAAATAAATTTTCAGTTATTATAGATTGAAGCATTCTGAAACAAATATGAAACAATCTTACTTGGATGACCTGAAATTAAAGCATATAATTAGTTAGTTACCTAATTGTAGCTAATTACAAAATTCAATTACTAGATCTAAACATCTATCCATTTCTTAAGAAAAGATTAACATTTCTAAATAGCCTAAGTGTCCAAATAACATTCACACAAGAATTCACAATATAACATGATTTTTAAATCTCATTGTCATCAATTTATAGGCCAAATGGAAGGAATTTAGTGTTTAATTCCCGTAAATTAATGGCCATTTTAATAATCTTGCGAGTGGGATTTTGTGGAATGCGATCGTTTGGAACGTTGCATTTGCGGTGAATTTAAACCCCATATCGGCAGGAAAAATACTGCCGGTTCGTATGGGGCCTAAATCACCTTTTCGCAACGTAAAATTTGGATTAAGGGCATCCTAAGAAGCACGTTTATATGTAAAAGAAACGGCTTTCCTTTAGCTGTCCCATACCTGAAATCCGTCCCCGTTGTCCGCATTAACGGCATTAGAAGCTGATTTGTATTTTACTCCAGCGCTGAAATTCTCCCGCGGTTTTTAAAAGAAAATTCACAGACCGGCAGTCGGAACAATTCTTCAGCAAAAGCTGCAGCCCGAGAAAATAAAACTCTGGCAGGCTGGAGAAAACCGCATTTTAAACCCACCCCCCTCCTCAAAGGCGCCAAAGTCACGCACACGGCCAGTGACAGAGCTGCAGCGCCGCTGAAGGTAAGTTTTGTAACATACCTACTGCTAAGTGTTTGTGTTCAGACAGCAAGAACAGAACGTGGCCCATCAGGGGAAAGGTTTAAAGGAGATGTGCAGGGTACATTTATTTGCACAAAGGATGGTCATGGCCTGAAACACGCTGCCAGGGTGGTGGTGGAGGCAGATACGATAGTGGTACTTATGAGGCTTTTGGATAGGTACATAGATATGCTGGGAATTGTGGGATATGGATCATGTGCAGGTAGAGGAGATTAGTTTAACTTGGCATCGTGTTCAGCACAGACATTGTGGGCCGAAGGGCCTGTTCCTATACTACACCACGTTCAAAAGAAAATGGGCATTCCTGACAATAAATAAAATCAACCACTCCTGGGTTATGGAATGAAAAGGCATTGCAGTCTATAGAAGGGTTGCAACTTGAAAAGTCACATATCCATTTTCCAGAGATATTGCATGACCTACGGAGTTACTCCACTCTCTCCTGGGAAATGATTAGTTACAAACGAATTCATTACTAAGCACATGATGAAAAAGAAAAAATTATCATTAAAATGAAATTTAAACTTAGTTCATTTTTGCAAGGTCAAAATTAAAAGATAAATTCACGTGCAACCTGAGGACAATTTACAGATCAGGTTCAGAATAAATTATCCCAAACAGCAAATAATTAATTTGTGGAATTTATTGTAGTTTCTGCATGGCAGAATAATGAAAATTTACTTATGGTCAAGTAGGTTGCGTGAATGTTCCCAAATGTGGTGGATGGGAAATGGATCATGTGCAGGTAGAGGAGTATGTTACTTATTCATAGATTGATGAATTCATTATTTACTGAGAGAATTCCTCAGTTATATACAGATTGGAGTCAGGAGATCAATCAACTGTTTGAATGTTATAATTGTACATTCACGGTCTAGAGAATTAATTCCTTATTTACAAACCACTGCAAAAGATTGCTACTACAATCTATTTCTAGTTTGAGTTGGTGAGACCACCCCGGGAGCACTGTGTGCAGTTCTGGTCACCCATCTATGGGAAAGATGTTGTTAAGTTGGAAAGGGAGATTACTGTGCGGATGTTACCTGGGCTTAGACACAAAATGCTAGAGTAACTCAGCGGGACAGGCAGCATCTCTGGAGAGAAGGAATGGGTGACGTTTCGAGTCGAAACCCTCTGAAGAAAGGTCTTGACCCGAAATGTCACCCATTCCTTCTCTCCAAAGATGCTGCCTGTCCCGCTGAGTCACTCCAGCATTTTGCATCTATATTCGTTTAAAACAGCATCTGTAGTTCCCTCCTACACATTTCCTGGGCTTGCGGGTTTGAGTTACAGCGAGAGATTACATAGGCTGGGGCTTTTTTTCGGGTAGTCTGTATCTGGAACGAGCTACTAGAGGAAGTTATAGAAGTGATACAATTATGACATTTAAAAGACATTTGGACAGATATATGGTGGACACAAAATGCTGGAGTAACTCAGCGGGACAAAGATAATGTTGAGTAAATCACACATACAGATCTGGTATAACAGTATTTCTTGAAAACGTATACAACACTACAGCATGTTACTCCTACCATGCAGCAGTACTAACTAACAGCACTTGTCGGGTTGCGATAGTATGAATGGTGTGGTAGTAGGCGGAGCTTATAATAATAAAGCTAGTAAGTAAAGTATTTGCAAATATGGACAGATATATGCATAGGAAGGGTTTGGAGAGCTTTGGGCCAAATGGGACATAAGCACAAATTGGTCGGCATGGACAAGTTAGGCTGAAGGGCCTGTTTCTGTGTGGTACAACTCTATGACTATGATTTATGAAGGATGGGAATACTGTTTGAGTGAACGTGCAGAGTTGTAGCTGTATCTGTGGATTCATCAGTTATGATGATTAATATGCAGCGGCAACTCCTTATCATGCTGTTGACTTACCGTTATCCCACACCATTCACATCGAAAGCCGGACAACACTTCCGATGACCCACATGCCTTCTTACAGACATCACAGCGAGCACTGGGCAAGAGATTCCCTTCTCGCCAGTGGTGGTGATATGATTCCTGGGAGAAACGGCAAGATAGATTTCAAGGACCAGAGGACATAGGTCTAAGGTGAAGGGGAAAAGATTTAATAGGAATCTGAGGGGTAACTTTTTCACACAAAGGGTTGTGGGTGTATGGAACGAGTTGCCAGAGGAGGTAGTTGAGGCAGGGACTATCCCAAAGTTTAAGAAACAGTTAGACAGGTACATGGATAGGACAGATTTGGAGGGATATGGACCAAACACAGGCAGGTGGGACTAGTATAGATGGGACATGTTGGCTGGTGTGTGTAAGTTGGGCTGAAGGGCCTGTTTCCATGCTGTATCACTCTATGACTCTAGTGTAGATGGGACATGTTGGCTGGTGTGTGCAAGTTGGGCTGAAGGGCTTGTTTCCACGCTGTATCACCATGACTCTAGTCTAGATGGGACGTTGGTCAGTATGGGCATTGGACCGAAGGGCCTGTTTCTACACTGTATCACTATGACTCTAGTGTAGCTGGGACATGTTGGTTGGTGTTTCCACGCTGACAGAGACACAGGGACTGCAGACGCTGGAAACTTCAGCAAAACACAAAGTGTTGGAGGAAATCAGCGAGTCAGACAGCATTTGTGGATGGAATGGACAGATGACCTTTCAGGCTGGGACCCTTCTTCAAACTGATGGAGTAGATGAGGTAGGGGTGGTACAAAGCCTGGCAGGTGGTAGGTGGATACAGGCGAGGTGAGGAGGGGGAACAAAGGCTGGAGGTGAAAGGGAGATGAGCATTTTCTGACATTAGCAGCAGTATGTCCATTGCCCCTTCCCTCACTCACCCGATCATGTTGCCCATCTTGATGGCATCGTCGGCAGTCACTGCAGGCAAACGGGCTGCAATCCACATGGACGTGTAGTTCACACACTGTCAGTGCAGAGAGAGAGTGTGAGGACAGGGTGAGGCAACCTGTGAACCAGCCCCTCTACATCATACTGTTCCATCATTCACCCTTCCTCTCACTCTCAATGACGGCACATACAAACTCAACTCAGTTTTAAATGCTGTCTGCTCTAATCTGAGTTTATTTTGTGAAGAGAAGCAAAATGTTACAGGTTGACGACCTTTGACATTGCGAGCATGTTGTCAAAACTCGAAGGCCTGAGCTATATGGCCAGGCCTGCACCTTGCAGCACAGCAGGCTAAGGGGTGATCTTGTGGAGGGGTGTAACATCATGAGGGGAATAGATAGGGTAGATACACCGTCTTTTTCCCCAGAGTAGAGAGATCAACAACCAGAGGACATAAGTTTGTGAGAGGGGAAAGAATTGATAGGGACCTGTGGAGCAACTTTGCAAACAGACGATGGTGAGTGTATGGAACGAACTGCCAGAGGAGGTAGTTGAGGCAGGTACTATAATAACATTTAAAAGACTTTTGGACGGATATATGGATAAGAAATGTTTAGAGGGTAATGGACCAAATGGGTCTTGCTTCAGATGGGGTATCTTGGTTGGCATGGACGAGTCGGGCTGAAGGGCCTGTTTTCTTGCTGTATGACTCTATGTCTCCAGAGGTCTTATCTTTACATAAAATGATGTTAATATTTTTTAAAATGGCGCGCCCACTGTGGCGACATTTTGCCAGCTGCACGATGGCGACGGATCATATATAGCAGTCCTCAACCACTTGGATCAAGGAACAGCACAGTTCAGAGCTGTCACTGACAAGCTGCCCGTCCGTTTAAAGGATTGGTGCTGCCGTGAATTCCCGACGACAACAGCGGCTGACTGTCTGGGAATCGCTGATGGCAAAACAATCCGAGGATAGCAGGTACGGTGGGGACAGCGCCAGGAAACACCGGGGAGGCCTCCATTGTGTGTGAAACATGAGAGATGGGATGGCCCGTAAGTAACGCTGAAGTACAGAGGATTACAACCCTTCCCCACCCCCCTAACTACCTCCCTCCCTCAAACTGAATAAGGTGGCAACATTGCCTTCATTGGTGTGGGATTATTTTTGTTACATGTCCCGGTACAGTGAAAAACTTTGTGTGCTATCCAGTCAATACAGGGCAGCACGGTGGTGCAGCGGTAGAGTTGCTGCCTTACAGCGCCAGAGACCCAGGTTCAATCCTGACTACGGGTGCTGTCTTTACGGAGTTTGTACGTTCTCCCCGTGACCATGTGTGGGTTTCCTCCCACACTCCAAAGATGTACAGGTTTGTAGGTCAATTGGCTTGGTATAATTGTAAATCGGCCCAAGTGTGTAGGAGGATAGTGTAAGTGTGCGGGGATCGCTGGTTGGCACGGACTTGGTGGGCCGAAGGACCTGTTTCCACGCTGCATCTCTAAACTAAACTATGAGTACAATCGAACTATACACAAGTACAACAGGTAGTGCAAAGAGAAAATTATCAGTGCAAAATATAGCATAACAGAGAAAGTGCAGATACAAAAAATGCAAGGCCCACAATGCGGTAGGTTGGAAGATCCTGGAATAACCGCATTGAAGCTATGGTCCAGAAAGCACTCCATTGCAACGCTCCAGTTTATGGGAGGACCATTCACTAGTCTGATAACAGCAGGGAAGTTGCTATTCCTGAATCTGGTGATGCGCACTTTGCAGTTTCTGAACCTTCTGCCAGATGGGAGCAAGGAGAAGGGGGAATGGCCGGGGTGGGTCAAGTCATTCTTGGCAGCGTGAAGTGGAGATGGAGTCAATGGTAGGGAGTCTGGTCTGTGTGATGGACTGGGCTACATCTGCAACTCTGCAATTTCTCACAGTCTTGGGCAGAGCGGTTCACAACCAAGTTGTGATGCAACCCCAATAGGATGTCTTCTACAGTACATCTGTAGAAATTGGTAAGAGTCGTTGGAGACATGCAAACGTCCTTAGTTAAGAGGAAGTAGATGCAATGGAGTGTTTTCTGGACCATAGCTTATTAACGACATATTAGTGGTGATATTTACCCCTTGAAGCTCCTGGTGCAGAATGTGTTGTCATCAGTCTGGTCCTGATCTTGACCCAGTGATGAATCACCAAGTCAGGGCAATAAATCTGGAATGTTAATTATATGTGGAAACTGCTGGAAATTGTGAGGAGGACAGACCAATACAGTTTAAAATAGTGCAAGTTAAGTTGCATGAGGGAGAGCAGTGGAGAGAACACAGAGAATGTCTGTAATCGAGGACAGGCCAAGAAGATGTGGGTGACTGGATATTGTCACTGCTATCTAAAAGGGACTGATGCTTGCTTGCTGATGTGTGTTTGGAGTACAAACAGAGTGAGATGAGTATTTAAGAAGGAACTGCAGATGCTGGAAAATCCCAGGTACACAAAAATGCTGGAGAAACTCAGCGGGTGCAGCAGCATCTATGGAGCGAAGGAAATAGGCAACGTTTCGGGCCGAAACCCTTCTTCAGACTGATAGGGGGTGGGAGGGGGCGGGGAGAAGAAAGGAAAAAGGAGCAGGAGCCCAAGGGCTGAGGGAGAGCTGGGAAGGGGAGGAGACAGGAGTGAGATGTGTAGGGCTGTTTGAAGATAAACACAATGCTGGATCTTCAGACGCTGCCTGGTCAAACCCCATTTACACATAATGGCAGGTGCTTCACACATGACACTCACGGTGGAGATCCCTACCTTCACATCTCATCGCACCGACTCTCCTCCAGCTGCCTGCGACACACCGCGCAGAACTTCTTCTTGTACAGTGCAGGAGTCCCAAGACTGTGCGCCACAGGAACCTGGACAAGACAGTCATCACTGGGATGGCAGAACATTTGTCCATTCAAACTTCAACAAAGCCGCTTTGAAATAGTTTAAGAAATAGTGGGAATACGTGAAGAGATTAGTAAGCAACATTCAGTCAGGAGCTGATAAGTTATAATAAAGAAGAAACACAAATTGCTGGAGTAACTCAGCGGGTCAGGCAGCATCTCTGGAGAGAAGGGAATGTGTGATGTTTCAGGTCGAGACCCTTCTTCAGACAGTCCGAAGAAAGGTCCAGACCCAAAACATCACCCATTCCTTCTCTCCAGAGATGTCGCCTGTCCCGCTGAGTTACTCCAGTATTTTGTGTCTATCTTTGTGTAAATCAGCATCTGCAGTTACCCCTACACAGTTACAGAGATGATACGAAAATAGGTGGAGGGGCAGGTAGTGCAGAGAAAGCAGGTTGGGAGAGTGGGCAGAGAAGTGGCAGATAGAATATAGTGCAGCAAAGTGTGGAGTCATGCATTTTGGTAGTAGGAATAA
Source organism: Malacoraja senta (assembly GCA_038087875.1). Classification (NCBI taxonomy): domain Eukaryota; kingdom Metazoa; phylum Chordata; class Chondrichthyes; order Rajiformes; family Rajidae; genus Malacoraja; species Malacoraja senta. The sequence goes on along the minus strand of JAXLNO010005714.1, from coordinate 513,397 downwards.
AGGTGTTGATATTTTTTTAAATGGAGGGAATATAGAATTGGAGGTGCAAAGGGACTTGGGAGTGCTGGTGCAGGATTCCCAAAAAGTTCATCTGCAAGTCGAATCAGTAGTATAGAAGGCAAACACAATGCCAGCAGGTATTTCAAGAGGGTAAGAATGTAAAATCAGGGATGTAATACTGAGGCCCTATAAGGCGCTGGTCAGACCACATTTGTAATTGTAAGCAATTTTTGGCACCGTATCTGAGGAAGGATGTGCTGGCTTTGGAGAGGGTCCAGAGGAGGTTTACAAGAATGATGCCAGGAATGAGTAGGTTAACATATAATGAGCGTTTGACCGCACTGGGCCTGTACTCGTTGGAGTTTAGAAGAATGATGGGGGGACCTCATTGAAACGTACAGAATAGTGAAAGGTTTGGATAGAGTGGATGTGGAGAGGATGTTTCCACTAGTGGGAGAATCTAGGACTAAAGGTCATAGCCTCAGAATTAAAGGATGTTCCTTTAGGAAGGAGAGGAGAAGGAATTTCTTTCGTCAGTGGGTGGTGAATCTGTGGAATTCTTTACCACATAAGGCTGTGGAGGCCAAGTCAGTGGATATTTTTAAGGCAGAGATTGACAGATTCTAGAGTTAGTACAGACGTTTGGGGCTTACGCAGGAGAATGGGGTTAGGATGGCGAGATAGGTCAGCCATGATTGAATGGTGAGTAGACGATGGACTAAATGGCCTAATTCTGCTCCTATCACTTATGAACTTTGTCCTTCCCCAACTAGAGAGCGGTCCTGACCTCATCTACCTCATTGGCGACTTTTAAACTAACTTTAATCAGAGTTTATCTTGCACTAAATGTTGTTCTCTTTATCCGAGCAATGTGGATGACTTGATTGTAATCATGTATAGTTGTCTGTTCGACTGGATTGCATGCAAACAGAAGCTTTTCACTGTAACTCGGTACATGTGAATTATAATAAACTAAACTAAGCCATCTGCCCATCACCTCCCCTCCCACTCACCTGTATTCATCTATTACCTGCCACACTTTGTCCCACCTCTCCCAACTCTCTTTCATCCCCCTACAATCAGTCTGAAGGGTCCTCAACCCAAAACGTCACCTATCCATGTTCTCCAGAGAATGCTCCCTAACCCACTGAGTTACTCCAGCACTTGGTGTCTTGTTTTTAAAGCAGCATCTGCAGTTGCTTGTTTCCACTTGCTGAGAGCTGATGGGCCACTGCTGCCACAGCTTCCTTACCTTCACCAGGTTTGCTGCCAAACATGAACAGAGAGTCTTCACGTTCTTCACGCACTTCTCGTGGCACATGAAATTACAAACTGGAAAAGGAGAAACAAAGATAAAATGTAGGCTGTACCCTGACTGGTTGCATCGCAGCCTGGTTGGCAATTCCAACACACAGGAACACAAGAGGCTGCAGAGGGTGGTGAACCCAGCCCGGTCCATCACGGGCACAGCCCTCCCCACTATCGACAGCATCTATACCGGGCGTTGCCCCAAGAAAGCGGCACCTATCATCAAGGATCCACACCATCCAGGCCGTGCCCTCTTACACACTACTCAGGATGGCTTAAATCAGATTGGCAAGGACGGGATATAGTGCAGGGACTGGGGCAGGTGAGAGGCTGGAAGTGGGTACAGAAGGTGATGAAAAGAAGTTTGATGGACAGGATAGGCAGGAGCACGGCAAGGAGCGAGGCAGGGCTGTTGCATTAAGTTGCATTTATTTTCAATACAAGATGCCTGATGGATATGGTGGATGAACTCAGGGCTGGATAGCTACATGCGACTGAGATATTATAGAAACCTGGCTAAGGGAGGGACATGTCTGGCAGTTTAATATCCCAGAGGTACAGGTGTTACAGGAGAGACAGATGTGGGGGTAAAAGTGAAGAGGCAGTTGCTTTATTAAGGAGGATGTCGCGGCAGTGGTCAGAGGTGACATTACTGATGGTTCGTCCAGTGAGGCTATATGGGTAGAGCTGAGAAATAAAAAGGGATACACAAAATGTTGGAGTAACTCAGTTGGTTAGGCAGCGCCTCTGTAGATAGACACAAAAAGCTGGAGTAACTCAGTGGGACAGGCAGCATCTCTGGAGAGAAGGAATGGTCTGACGAAGGGTCTCAACCCAAAACGTCACCCATTCCTTCTCTCCAGTGATGCTGCCTGTCCTGCTGAGTTACTCCAGCTTTTTGTGTCTATCTTCGGTTTAAACCAGCATCCACAGTTCCTTCCTACACACAGTGGCTCTGGAGAACATGGATAGGTAACTTTTCGAGTCAAAATCCTTCTTCAGACTGAAGAAAGTTTTCGACCCAAAATCTTTCTTCAGACTGAAGAAGGGTTTTGACCCGAAATGTTACGTATTCCTTTTCTCCAGAGAAGGTGCCTGATCAGCTGAGTTTACACCAGCTCTTTGTGTCTATCTTTGGTTTAAACCAGCATCTGCAGCTCCTTCCTACACATAAGAACCAGAGGACATAGTTTTTTATCTTTCACCTTAAACCTGAGGGGCAGTGTTTTCACAGTGTAGTGGGGTATATGGAACGACCTGTCAGAGGAGGTAATTGAGGCAGGTACAATAACAGCACTTAAAAGAGACGGATTGGGAATCTTTAGACGGATGTGGGCAAAATGTTGGGAAAAGAGACTTGCCGAGATGGGGCATGTTGGCCGCATCGGTAAAGGGCTTGTTTCCACGCTCTAGATCTATGGTTCTATGAACATAGAAGAGTATAACATAGCAACAGACCCTTTGCCCACGTCCATGCTGATCATTATGCCAAGTTAAAACCTTTTCCTCTGTCTGATCCATATATCCCTCCATTCCCTGCACATCCACGAGTCCGCCTAAAAGCCTCATAAATGCCTCTATTGTATCTGCCTCCACCACCACCCCTTTCTGTGTAAAAAAACTTCTCTCATCCCTCTGATCATTTCCACAGTACTGACTATCGACCCTTTCTTTGCCTCCCATAATCTTACATACTTCTATCAGGTCTCCCCTGAGCCTCCTACACTCCAGAGAAAATAATTCAAGTCTGTCCAACCTCTCCTTATTGTTAATCCCCTCTAATCCAGGCATAATTCTGGTAAACCTCCCCAAAGCCTCCACATCCTTCCTGTAAAGGGGCGACCGGAACTGTAACCAATACTCCAAAAGCGGCCCCACCAATGTCCTGTAAAGCTGCAACATGACGTGCTGAATGCCCCGACCAATGAAGCATGCCCTCTGACCCCACCCATGTCCCGGCCTATGACAGCAAGCATGCCCGATGTCCTCTGACCCCAACCGTGTCCTGACCTATAACGGCAAACATGCCCCGACCTATAACGGCAAACATGCCCTATGCCCTCTGGCCCCACCATTTCGCGACCTATGAAGGCCAGCATGCCCTATGCCACCTATATCAGGAGATATACAACTCTGAAGTTCCACCACCAGGTTTAGGAACTTTCCTGCAACCATTAGGTCACTTGAAGCGACCCGCACAACCCTAATCCTACCTCGGTAACAGAACACTACGGACCACCTCTTGCACTACCATCGGTTTGGTTCTTTTCTTAACCAACATTTTGGCACAAATATGTTTTTTTTCATTATACGTCTACCACATTGTACTCATGCATACGACAATAAACTTGAACTTCATATTTCTGCAGAGACCAGTTTTTGTAAAATAAATCTGCACAAAACGATGGAAAAGGAGATACAGATGGCAGTGACCTGAATCGATAAAAACAGAAAATGTTGGGAGTACTCAGATCGAGCAACTTTTGTGGAGAGGTTGGGCCAAAGGGCCTGTTTCCACGCTGTATGACTCTGTCAGTTAAGGGATGCAAGTTTTGCAGCCGAGTTGAGCCAGCAGGTGGTGATGAGCTGCCTTGTGGAACTGCTGCAGTCCTTGAGGTGTGGGGAGCGCACAGTCCTGTACTGTCAGGGAGGTGGTGTTCCCAGGCTTTTACTGCCCTCATCCTTCCAGCTGGTCAAGTTGCTGCAGTGAGTCCTGCAGATGGTGCAGACGACTGCTGCTACTGTGCATCAGTGGTGAGGTGCGTGAGTGTCTGTGGCCCATTATGCGGGTTACTATGTCCTGTATGGTCAGGTCTTCATTGTCATAGGCACAAGTTCGGTGAGGTACAGGTATAATCAAATCTTGAGAGGAGAACGGGTAAGACTGTTGCAAGCACAAAAACAAGATTTGTGCAAAGCACATTTAGAAACAAAACAAGTCCATGTTGTGGAGTGTTTTAAGTGCGGTGGAAACTGCACCCAACCAGGCTTTCAGACAGGCACATGGATATGCAGGGAATGGAGGGGGGTATGGTTACGAGTGGGCAGAGGACATTAGTTTAACTTGGCATCATGTTTGGCATGGATATTGTGGGCCGAAGGGCCGGTTCCGGTGCTGTACTGTAATAGTCATACAGTGATAGTGTGGAAACAGGTCCTTTGGCACAACTTGCCCACACCGGCCAACAATATCCCAGTTACATTATTCCTACTTGCCCGCATTTGGTCCATATCCCTCCAAACATGTCCTATCCATGTACCTGTCAAACTGTTTCTTAAATGTTGGGATAGTCCCTGCCTCAACTACCTTCTCTGGCAGCTTGTTCCATACACCCACCACCCTTTGTGTGAAAAAGTTACCCCTCAGATTCCTATTAAATCTTTTCCTCTTCACCTTAAATCTCTGTCCTCTGGTCCCCGATTCCACTACTCTGGGCAAGAGACTCTGTGCATCTACCCGATATATTCCTCTCATGATTTTATATACCTCTATAAGATCATCCTTCATCCTCCTGTGCTCCAAGGAATAGATTCCCAGCCTACACAACCTTTCCCTCAGACCCTCTAGTCCTAGCAACATCCTCGTAAATCTTCTCTGTACCCTTTCCAGCTTGATAACATCTTTCATATAACATGGTGCCCAGAACTGGACACAATACTCTAAATACAGCCTCACCAATGTCTTGTACAACTGCAACATGACCTTCCAACGTCTATACACAATACTCTGATTGATGAAGGCCAATGTGCCAAAAGCCTTTTAGACCACCTTATCTACCTGTGACTCCACCTTCAAGGAACCATGCACCTGTACTCCTAGATCCCTGTGCTCTACAACACTACCCAGAGGCCTACCATTCACTGTGCAGGTCCTGCCCACGTTAGATTTCTCAAAATGCAACACCTCACATTTCTCTGTATTAAATTCCATCAACCATTCCTCAGCCCACTCGGCCAATCGATCAAGATCTTGCTGCAATTTTTCACTATCTGCAAAACCACTCTCTTTTGTATCATTTGCAAAATTGCTAATCTTGCCGTGTATGTTCTCATCCAAATTATTGATATAGATGACAAACAGTAACAGGCCAGCACCAAACCCTGAGGCACACAACTAGTCACGGACCTCCAATCCGAGTAGCAACCTTCCACCATCACCCTCTGCTTCCTTTCACAAAGGCAATTTTCTATCCATTCAGCTATCTCTCCTTGGATCCCATGCGATCTAACCTTCCAGAGCAGCCTACCATGCGGAACCTTGTCGAATGTTTTACTGGTCTACATCTACAGCTCTGCCCTCATCAACCTTTTTGATCATGTCTTCAATAAATAATCAGATTTGTGTGACACGACATCTTACATACAAAACCATGCTGACTATCCCTAATCAGCCCTTGTTCATCTATATACAAGTCCTGTCCCTCAGAATACTCTAGTAACTTTCCAGCTACAGATGTTAAGCTCACCGGCCTATAGTTCCCAGCATTTTCATTGCAGCCCTTCTTAAATCGAGGCACAACATTTGCCACCGTCCAGTCTTCCGGCACCTCTCGTGTATTTAAAGACGACTCGTAAAATTCAACGAATGCACTCCCACAATGTCCACGGATATATCTCATCAAGCCCTGGAGATTTGAGGTGGTCAAAAAGGCTTTTGGCACATTGGCCTTCATCAGAGATGTGTCTGAGGACTTCGCCCATCTCCTGCGTTGCTCCCTAAGGGGTCCCACTCTCTCTCAGCTGAACTGATTTCATCTGCCTGTACATAATCCATATCCCTCTATTCCCTACACTTCCATGTGCCTATCTAAAAGCATCTTAAATGCCTCTATTCTTTCACAACGCATTCCTGGCCCCCACCCTCTGTGTAAAAAACTTGCCCCGCACATCTCCACTGAACTTTTCCCCCTTTCACCTTATTGATATGCCCTCTAGTGTTGGACATTTCCACCCTGGGAAAATGGTTCTGATTGTCTACCTTAAAAAAGCATCTCATAATTTTATATACATCTATCAAGTCTCCCCTCAACCTCCGACGTTCCAAAGATAACAATACGTCCAACCTGTTCTTGTAGCTGAAACCCTCTAATCCAGGTCGCATTCTGGAAAACCTTCTCTGCACCCTCTCCAAAGCCTCCATATCTTTCATGTAATGGGGCGACCAGAACATCACAATATTCCAGATGCAGCCTAAGCAAAGTCCTACAGACCTACATCATTACTTTTTTTCACAGAAGCCGATTAATCCACAAACCTGCACTTCTTTGGTATGTGGAAGGAAACTGGAGCACCCGTAGGAAACCAACGTGGTCACAGAGAGAATGTGGAAACTTCACACAGACAGAACCCAAGGTCAAGACTGAACCCGGGTCTCTGGTGTTGTGAGGCAGCAGCTCTATCAGTATAGTCTTTTATTTGACTGGATAGCAAGTAAACAAAATCTTTTCACTGTGTCTTGGTACTCGTGACAATAATAAACTAAACAAAAACGTAACTAAACTAGCAGCCCAAATGTAAAGGGAAAATTGTACAGTTAATAGCAAGGCCCTTCATTATATTGTTGTACAGCGGGATCTTCGCGTCCAAGTCCACAACTGCCCAAAAGTGGCAACATAAGTAGATAAAGTGGTAAAGGAGGCACATGGTATGCTTGCTTATCCGACTAGTTAGCACACAACTACAAAGTATTCACTGCACCTCGGTACACGTGACAATAATAAACTAAATGAAGAGTATAAGAATCAGAAAGTCATGATGCAGCGGGGCAGGACATTGTGGAGGCGGTCACACCATGGGACTGATTGTTGGTGAGATTTATGCCAGGAAACATTTCCACGCTGGCACCATTGATGCTGATCAGGTGTGTACTGCACCACGATTCCTGTGTACTCCTTCCTGTACCCCGTCTCATCCTTGTTTGAGATCCGGCCCACCATGGTGTCATCTGCAAACTTATATATCATTGTTCTGTTGCTGGTATAAATGACAATTAAACACTCTTGACTGGACCAACATGAAACCCCGATGGAGATGTGTAACGTCTACTTTCTGAGGAGAGGGTGAAAGACCAAGGTGCGAGAAACAGATGAATTCCAGTTTCCCTTTCCACAGATGCTGCCTGACCTGCTGCATTTTCTGCTTCTTTCCGTTTTCCAGCATCTGTAGATTTGATTTCATTGGCCTGAAATGTTCACTGTTTCTCTCTCCACAGATGTTGCTTGATTTCTGCATATTTCAAGCATTTTCTAGTTCAAATTTCACTCTTCTTAAATGTTAAAAACAAAAGTGTGCAGAAGAATGAGAATAGAGGTAGCTTTACACTGGCAGACAGGCGGGCAGGCAGAGTCACATCTCCACCACAGGGAGTCCACTGTGCTACATGTCAGAACCTGTGTGCTGGGTCACACACTGCCTCATTGTTGCAGGGATGGGTGTGTACAGTTGAGTCCACCAAAAGAAGATGAGGCACATCATTAAATCCTGGATGATTTTCCATGACGTGTGTTTCTAACTCTCCTATTTCCAGGTTGCGCCATTTCAAACGTGTTGCCGTCAGCAGGTTATGACATTTGTTCTGTCTCAGCAACCTGCATTTCCATAGAACATAAGCACAGAAACAGACCCTTCCGCCCAAAATGTCTTTGCAAGTTATAACAAGAGGATTTCAGTATAGGAGTAGAGAGGTTCTTCTGCAGTTGTAAGACCACATCTGGAGTATTGCGTACAGTTTTGGTCTCCTAATGTGAGGAAGGACATCCTTGTGATTGATGCAGTGCAGCGTAGGTTCACGAGATTGATCCCTGGGATGGCAGGACTGTCATATGAGGAAAGATTGAAAAGACTAGGCTTGTAGTCACTGGAGTTTAGAAGGATGAGGGGTTATCTTATAGAAACATATAAAATTATAAAAGGACTGGACAAGCTAGATGCAGGAAAAATGTTCCCAATGTTGGGCGAGTCCAGAACCAGGGGCCACAGTCTTAGAATAAAGGGGAGGCCATTTAAGACTGAGGTGAGAAAAAACTTTTTCACCCAGTGAGTTGTGAATTTGTGGAATTCCCTGCCACAGAGGGCAGTGGAGGCCAAATCACTGGATGGATTTAAGAGAGATTTAGGTAGTGCTCTAGGGGCTAGTGGAATCAAGGGATATGGGGAGAAGGCAGGCATGGGTTATTGATTGGGGACGATCAGCCATGATCGCAATGAATGGCTGTGCTGGCTCAAAGGGCCGAATTGTCTCCTCCTGCACCTATTTTCATTGTTTCTATATTTCCAAGATAAACTAATCTCCTCTTCCTGCACATGATCCATTTATAAAACACAGAACATACAAAGAAAAAGAATTGGAAACAGAATTCGACATCAAGATAAGGTGATAACGCATCAAAACTTTGGTTAAAGATTATAAACTTCGTTAAATTCTCAGGTAGTTACGGATGCCTTCTTGATAAGTACAGGTGTCAGCGGGTATGGGGAGAAGGCAGGAGAATGGGGTTAGGAGGGAGATGGGCCGAATGGCCTTATCTTGCTCCTATCACATGTTCTTATGATACCTCTGGACTTCGATCGAAAGTACTGAATTGGGGGAAGGAAATATACAACATTACCAGGCAGGAGAGTCAAGAAACTGCAGATGTCAGATATGTGAGCAAAACATGAAGTGCTGGTTGAAAACTTCATATTCCTAGGAGTCAATATCACCAACAATCAACTTCTACAGATGCACCATAGAAAGCATTTTATCAGGATGCATCACAGCATGGTTTAGGAACTGCTCCATCCAACACCGAGGTGATTCACCCCCCCGACCCCCACCCCCATACACGGGGTGATTCACCCCCCCCCCCCCACCCCGACCCCCACACAGTGATTCACTCCCCACCCCCCGCAATATTTCACTGTGCCGTGGAACGGTGGGGGGAGAGGAGAGGAGGGGGGATGATGGGGGAGGGGGGCGAGGAGAGGGGGAGGGGAGAGAGAAAATGGTGGAATATTGCATTGGGGGAGCAAACCCAATGGGTCTGCACTTGGTCTAGTGATCTTAAAAACCTCTGTAAGATCACCTCGCATCCGCCTGAGCTCCAAGGAATAGTCGTATCCTGCCCAACCTCTCCCTGTAGACATTGGTGAGGCTACAGTTGGAGTATTGTGTATCAAAACTGAACACAAGCCGATTAATCTACAAACCTGCACTTCTTTGGTATGTGGAAGGAAACTGGAGCACCCGTAGGAAACCAACGTGGTCACAGAGAATGTGGAAACTTCACACAGACAGAACCCAAGGTCAAGACTGAACCCGGGTCTCTGGTGTTGTGAGGCAGCAGCTCTATCAGTATAGTCTTTTATTTGACTGGATAGCAAGTAAACAAAATCTTTTCACTGTGTCTTGGTACTCGTGACAATAATAAACTAAACAAAAACATAACTAAACTAGCAGCCCAAATGTAAAGGGAAACTTGTACAGTTAATAGCAAGGCCCTTCATTATATTGTTGTACAGCGGGATCTTCGCGTCCAAGTCCATAACTGCCAAAAGTGGCAACATAAGTAGATAAAGTGGTAAAGGAGGCACATGGTATGCTTGCCTATCCGACTAGATAGCACACAACTACAAAGTATTCACTGCACCTCGGTACCATATAACAATTACAGCACGGAAACAGGCCATCTCGACCCTTCTAGTCCGTGCCGAACACGTATTCTCCCCTAGTCCCATATACCTGCGCTCAGACCATAACCCTCCATTCCTTTCCCGTCCATATAACTATCCAATTTATTTTTAAATGATAAAAACAAACCTGCCTCCACCACCGTCACTGGAAGCTCATTCCACACAGCCACCACTCTCGGAGTAAAGAAGTTCCCCCTCATGTTACCCCTAAACTTCTGTCCCTTAATTCTCAAATCATGTCCCCTTGTTTGAATCGTCCCTACTCTCAGTGGGAAAAGCTTATCCACGTCAACTCTGTCTATCCCTCTCATCATTTTAAAGACCTCTATCAAGTCCCCCCTTAACCTTCTGCGCTCCAAAGAATAAAGCCCTAACTTGTTCAACCTTTCTCTGTAACTTAGTTGCTGAAACCCAGGCAACATTCTAGTAAATCTCCTCTGTACTCTCTCTATTTTGTTGACATCCTCCCTATAATTAGGCGACCAAAATTGTACACCATACTCCAGAATTGGCCTCACCAATGCCTTGTACAATTTTAACATTACATCCCAACTTCTATACTCAATGCTCTGATTTATAAAAGCCAGCACACCAAAAGCTTTCTTTACCACCCTATCTACATGAGATTCCACTTTCAGGGAACTGTGCACAGTTATTCCAAGATCCCTCTGTTCACCTGCATTCTTCAATTCCCTACCATTTACCATGTACGTCCTATTTTGATTTGTCCTGCCAAGATGTAGCACCTCACACTTATCAGCATTAAACTCCATCTGCCATCTTTCAGCCCACTCTTCCAACCGGCATAAATCTCTCTGTAGACTTTGAAAATCTACTTCATTATCCACAGCCCCACCTATCTTAGTATCATCTGCATACTTACTAATCCAATTTACCACACCATCATCCAGATCATTGATGTACATGACAAACAACAGTGGACCCAACACAGATCCCTGTGGCACCCCACTAGTCACTGGCCTCCAACCTGACAAACAACCATCCACCACTACTCTCTGGCATCTCCCATTCAGCCACTGTTGAATCCATCTTGCTACTCCACCATTAATACCCAACCATTGAACCTTCTTAACCAACCTTCCGTGAGGAACCTTGTCAAAGGCCTTACTGAAGTCCATATATACAACATCCACGGCTTTACCCTCATCAATTTTCCGAGTAACCTCTTCAAAAAATTCAAGAAGATTAGTCAAACATGACCTTCCAGGCACAAATCCATGTTGACTGTTCCTAATCAGCCCCTGTTTATCCAGATGCTTATATATATTATCTCTAAGTATCCTTTCCATTAATTTGCCCATGTGACAATAATAAACTAAATGAAGAGTATAAGAATCAGAAAGTCATGATGCAGCGGGGCAGGACATTGTGGAGGCGGTCACACCATGGGACTGATTGTTGGTGAAATTTATGCCAGGAAACATTTCCACGCTGGCACCATTGATGCTGATCAGGTGTGTACTGCACCACGATTCCTGTGTACTCCTTACTGTACCCTGTCTCATCCTTGTTTGAGATCCGGCCCACCATGGTGTCATCTGCAAACTTATATATCATTGTTCTGTTGCTGGTATAAATGACAATTAAACACTCTTGACTGGACCAACATGAAACCCCGATGGAGATGTGTAACGTCTACTTTCTGAGGAGAGGGTGAAAGACCAAGGTGCGAGAAACAGATGAATTCCAGTTTCCCTTTCCACAGATGCTGCCTGACCTGCTGCATTTTCTGCTTCTTTCAGTTTTCCAGCATCTGCAGATTTGATTTCATCGGCCTGAAATGTTCACTGTTTCTCTCTCCACAGATGTTGCTTGATTTCTGCATATTTCAAGCATTTTCTAGTTCAAATTTCACTCTTCTTAAATGTTAAAAACAAAAGTGTGCAGAAGAATGAGAATAGAGGTAGCTTTACACTGGCAGACAGGCGGGCAGGCAGAGTCACATCTCCACCACAGGGAGTCCACTGTGCTACATGTCAGAACCTGTGTGCTGGGTCACACACTGCCTCATTGTTGCAGGGATGGGTGTGTACAGTTGAGTCCACCAAAAGAAGATGAGGCACATCATTAAATCCTGGATGATTTTCCATGACGTGTGTTTCTAACTCTCCTATTTCCAGGTTGCGCCATTTCAAAAGTGTTGCCGTCAGCAGGTTATGACATTTGTTCTGTCTCAGCAACCTGCATTTCCATAGAACATAAGCACGGGTTATTGATTGGGGACGATCAGTCATGATCGCAATGAATGGCAGTGCTGGCTCAAAGGGCCGAATGGCCTCCTCCTGCACCTATTTTCATTGTTTCTATGTTTCCAAGATAAACTAATCTCCTCTTCCTGCACATGATCCATTTATAAAACACAGAACATACAAAGAAAAAGAATTGGAAACAGAATTCGACATCAAGATAAGGTGATAACGCATCAAAACTTTGGTTAAAGATTATAAACCTCGTTAAATTCACAGGTAGTTACGGATGCCTTCTTGATAAGTACAGGTGTCAGCGGGTATGGGGAGAAGGCAGGAGAATGGGGTTGGGCCGAATGGCCTTATCCTGCTCCTATCACATGTTCTTATGATACCTCTGGACTTTGATCGAAAGTACTGAATTGGGGGAAGGAAATGTACAACATTACCAGGCAGGAGAGTCAAGAAACTGCAGATGTCAGATATGTGAGCAAAACATGAAGTGCTGGTTGAAAACTTCATATTCCTAGGACTCAATATCACCAACAATTAACTTCTACAGATGCACCACAGAAAGCATTTTATCAGGATGCGCCATCCAACACCGAGGTTCTAGTTCTAGACTCCCATGTCCCGAGAAAAAAAAGACCAGCTATGCTATCAATGTCCCCTCAGAATTTTCTAACCCTCAATAAGGTCACCCCTTGGTCATCTCTGTGCCAGTGAAAATAAGGCCAGCCTTCCATTCCAGGCTTCCATTCCAACAAATCTCCTCTGCGCTCTTTATTTTCTCCGCATCCTTCCTGTAGTGCGGTCACAACAGAACCCAATGCTCCGTGCAGTCTCACCGGTGTTTTGTACCGTTGCAACGTGACGTCCCTAGTCTTCTCAAAGGCTCGGCTGATGAAGGCAGGCATGTGAATGCCATCCTCACAGTACTCTCCAGTGTTGCTACTTGGCAAACTCGGGACTTGCAACCCAAGGTCTCAGACATCAGGTCACTAACATTTGATTTACCAAAGTATTACTCACACTTGTCTGGATTAAATTCCATCTGCCACTATGCCATTCAACTTTATGTCTCACTTTATCCTCTCACAATCGTTTATAGTCAGAATGCAGGGCTGCCAACATTGGGTGAGAGTTGGGAGTGAGAAATTGCGAGAGACCAAGCCCGAGGGAGCATAGCGACCGGGGGAGGGTGTGTGATGAGGGTGTCCCCCCTCCCATTGGTACGGAACTTTTGCATTTTTCAGCTTGAAATTGTGCAATATGGTGCATACTGCATTTCCATAGAACATAAGCACAGAAACAGACCCTTCCGCCCAAAATGTCTTTGCAAGTTATAACAAGAGGATTTCAGTACAGGAGTAGAGAGGTTCTTCTGCAGTTGTATGCTCCGGTAAGACCACATCTGGAGTATTGCGTACAGTTTTGGTCTCCTAATGTGAGGAAGGACATCCTTGTGATTGAGGCAGTGCAGCGTAGGTTCACGAGATTGATCCCTGGGATGGCGGGACTGTCATATGAGGAAAGATTGAAAAGACTAGGCTTGTAGTCACTGGAGTTTAGAAGGATGAGGGGTTATCTTATAGAAACATATAAAATTATAAAAGGACTGGACAAGCTAGATGCAGGAAAAATGTTCCCAATGTTGAGCGAGTCCAGAACCAGGGGCCACAGTCTTAGAATAAAGGGGAGGCCATTTAAGACTGAGGTGAGAAAAACCTTTTTCACCCAGAGTTGTGAATTTGTGGAATTCCCTGCCACGGAGGGCAGTGGAGGCCAAACCACTGGATGGATTTAAGAGAGATTTAGATAGTGCTCTAGGGGCTAGTGGAATCAAGGGATATGGGGAGAAGGCAGGCACGGGTTATTGATTGGGGACGATCAGTCATGATCGCAATGAATGGCAGTGCTGGCTCAAAGGGCCGAATGGCCTCCTCCTGCACCTATTTTCATTGTTTCTATGTTTCCAAGATAAACTAATCTCCTCTTCCTGCACATGATCCATTTATAAAACACAGAACATACAAAGAAAAAGAATTGGAAACAGAATTCGACATCAAGATAAGGTGATAACGCATCAAAACTTTGGTTAAAGATTATAAACCTCGTTAAATTCTCAGGTAGTTACGGATGCCTTCTTGATAAGTAAAGGTGTCAGCGGGTATGGGGAGAAGGCAGGAGAATGGGGTTAGGAGGGAGATGGGCCAAATGGCCTTATCCTGCTCCTATCACATGTTCTTATGATACCTTTGGACTTTGATCGAAAGTACTGAATTGGGGGAAGGAAATGTACAACATTACCAGGCAGGAGAGTCAAGAAACTGCAGATGTCAGATATGTGAGCAAAACATGAAGTGCTGGTTGAAAACTTCATATTCCTAGGAGTCAATATCACCAACAATCAACTTCTACAGATGCACCATAGAAAGCATTTTATCAGGATGCATCACAGCATGGTTTAGGAACTGCTCCATCCAAAACCGAGGTGATTCACCCCCCCGACCCCCACCCCCATACATGGGGTGATTCACACCCCCCCCCCCCGACCCCCACACAGAGTGATTCACTCCCCACCCCCCGCAATATTTCACTGTGCCGTGGAACGGAGGGGGGAGAGGAGAGGAGGGGGGGAGGTCGAGGAGAGGGGTGGAGGTCGAGGAGAAGGGGGGAGGTCGAGGAGAGGGGGGGAGGTCGAGGAGAGGGGGGGAGGTCGAGGAGAGGGGGGGAGGTCGAGGAGAGGGGGAGGGGGGCGAGGAGAGGGGGGAGGGGAGAGAGAAAATGGTGGAATATTGCATTGGGGGAGCAAACCCAATGGGTCTGCACTTGGTCAAGTGATCTTAAAAACCTCTGTAAGATCACCTCGCATCCGCCTGATGTGTGCCATCTCCTAAATATCCTACACTTCGCCTTTGACCTTCTGTGCATTTTAACAATATTTGATAATACAATAGTTAATAATCAATATTACTTGGTAAGCAGGTCATAATCGTGCAAAACTCCCAGTCTCTTTGGCCCGTCTCTCTCTCCTACCCCAACTCCCTCGGCCTCTCGCTCCTACCCCGTCCCCTCGGCCCTGCTGACTCCCCCCCCCCCCCCGATCCATTCCCGCGGCCCCTCTGCCCATTCCTGCCTCCTACCCCAACTCCCGCGGCCCCTCGACCCGTCCCGCCCTGCTGCCCCGCACTCACAGTCGCACTGGAAGCCGCCCAGCCCCCAGATGAAGTCGGTGCAGCGCTGGCAGAAGCTGGGCTTGGTCAGCGTCACCTTCCGCAGCCGGTGGCCGTGGGCCGGGCGCCGCCGCGGGCTGGAGTCGGGGAACAGACCCGGACCCGGACCCGGCCCCGGGAGCCGCGGGAGCCGAGCTCGACTCTCCGCCATCCGTCTGCGCCCCGCCCGGGCCTCGCCGCTGCCGCAGGGCGGGGCTGCCCGGGGACCGGCCCCCACCGCCGCCGCCGCCGCACTGAGGCCCAGTCCGCCCCGCCGCCCGTCCGCCGTAGTCCCGGACATCCAGCCCCGGCCCGCCCGCGGGAAACACAGGCCCGGCCCCAGGCGGGGACACTTGAGCCGACACGGGGCGGGGGAGGGGACACAACCCGGGGAGAGGGGAGGAGAGATGGTTCCGCGGGCGGGGGAGGAGGAGAGAAGGTCCAGGGGAGAGGCTGGAGGGGCAGGGGGGGGGGAGGAGGTGGGCAGAGGGGGTGGGTTGGGGAGGTGGGCAGGGAGGGGGGTGGAGGTGGGCAGAGGGAGGGGGTGGGGAGAAGGTGGGCAGAGGGGGGGAGGTGGGCAGGGGGGGTTGGAGGTGGGCAGGGGGAATGGAGGTGGGCAGTGAGGGGGAGATGGTAAAAAGGGGAGGAGAGTTCTGAACTGCACTGTGTAGTCTTGTACTGATATGCACACTACCTGTTGGACTTGTGTCTGTATTAATTGTACTCGTATATGGTCTGATTTTGCTGCATAAATCGCAGCCAGCTGTGAAGGGCTGAGCTGTCAGCAAAGCCAGATACTCCAGGAGAAGATTCGATGTACAGTGGCTTGCAAAAGTTTTCATACCCCTTGAACTTTTCCCACATTTTGTCACGTTACAACCACAAACGTAAATGTATTTTATTGGGATTTTATGTGATAAACCAACACAAAGTGGTGCATAATTGTGAAGTGGAAGGAAAATGATACATGGTTTTCAAATTAAAAAAAAAAAAAAAACTGAAAAGTGTGGCATGCAAAAGTATTCAGCCCCCCTGAGTCAATACTTTGTAGAACCACCTTTCGCTGCAATTACAGCTGCAAGTCTTTAGTGGTATGTCTACCAGCTTTGCACATCTAGAGACTGAAATTTTTGCCCATTCTTCTTTGCAAAATAGCTCAAGCTCAGTCAGATTGGATGGAGAGCGTCTGTGAACAGCAATTTTCAAGTCTTGCCAGAGATTCTCAATTGGATTTAGCTCTGGACTTTGACTGGGCCATTCTAACACATGAATATGCTTTGATCTAAACCATTCCATTGTAGCTCTGGCTGTATGTTTAGGGTCGTTGTCCTGCTGGAAGGTGAACCTCCGCCCCAGTCTCAAGTCTTTTGCAGACTCTAACAGGTTTCCTTCCAAGATTGCCCTGTATTTGGCTCCATCCATCTTCCCATCAACTCTGACCAGCTTCCCTGTCCCTGCTGAAGAAAAGCATCCCCACAGCATGATGCTGCCACCACCATGTTTAACAGTGGGGATGGTGTGTTCAGGGTGATGTGCAGTGTTAGGTTTCCGCCACACATAGCGTTTTGCATTTAAGCCAAAAACTTCAATTTTGGTCTCATCTGACCAGAGCACCTTCCTCCACATGTTTGCTGTGTCCCCCACATGGCTTGTGGCAAACTGCAAACGGGACTTCTTATGGCTTTTTTTCAACAATGGCTTTCTTCTTGCCACTATTCCATAAAGGCCCGATTTGTGGAGTGCACGACTAATAGTTGTCCTGTGGACAGATTCTCCCACCTGAGCTGTGGATCTCTGCAGCTCCTCCAGAGTTACCATGGGCCTCTTGGCTGCTTCTCTGATCAATGCTCTCCTTGCCCAGCCTGTCAGTTTAGGTGGACGGCCATGTCTTGGTAGGTTTGCAGTTGTGCCATACTCTTTCCATTTTCGGATGATGGATTGAACAGTGCTCCGTGAGATGTTCAAAGCTTGGGATATTTGTTTATAACCTATCCCTGCTTTAAACTTCTCCACAACTTTATCCCTGACCTGTCTGGTGTGTTCCTTGGGCTTCATGATGCTGTTTGTTCACTAATGTTCTCTAACAAACCTCTGAGGCCTTCACAGAACAGCTGTATTTATACTGAGATTAGATTACACACAAGTGGACTCTATTTACTAATTAGGTGACTTCTGAAGGCAATTGGTTGCACTGGATTTTATTTAGGGGTATCAGAGTAAAGGGGGCTGAATACCTTTGCACGCGACACTTTTCAGTTTTTTATTTGTAAAAAAATTTGAAAACCATGTATCATTTTCCTTCCACTTCACAATTATGCGCCACTTTGTGTTGGTCTATCACATAAAATCCCAATAAAATACATTTACGTTTGTGGTTGTAACGTGACAAAATGTGGAAAAGTTCAAGGGGTATGAATACTTTTGCAAGCCACTGTATCTCAGTGCACCACAGAGAGGGTGGACGTGATTCAGTTGTTTGTTTTAGTTATAGAATCAGACACCACACAACCATATAACCATATAACCATATAACAATTACAGCACGGAAACAGGCCATCTCGACCCTTCTAGTCCGTGCCGAACACGTATTCTCCCCTAGTCCCATATACCTGCGCTCAGACCATAACCCTCCATTCCTTTCCCGTCCATATAACTATCCAATTTATTTTTAAATGATAAAAACGAACCTGCCTCCACCACCTTCACTGGAAGCTCATTCCACACAGCCACCACTCTCTGAGTAAAGAAGTTCCCCTCATGTTACCCCTAAACTTCTGTCCCTTAATTCTCAAGTCATGTCCCCTTGTTTGAATCTTCCCTACTCTCAGTGGGAAAAGCTTATCCACGTCAACTCTGTCTATCCCTCTCATCATTTTAAAGACCTCTATCAAGTCCCCCCTTAACCTTCTGCGCTCCAAAGATGGCAATAATCAAACCATATAACCATATAACCATAACAGCACGGAAACAGGCCATCTCGGCCCTTCAAGTCCGTGCCGAACATTTAAAAAAAAAAAAATTTTAATTAAAAATAAATACTTCCCCCTAGTCCCATCTACCTGCACTCAGACCATAACCCTCCATTCCTTTCCCGTCCATATACCCATCCAATCTATTTTTAAAGGATAACATCGAACCTGCCTCCACCACTTCCACTGGAAGCTCATTCCACACAGCTACCACTCTCTGAGTAAAGAAGTTCCCCCTAATGTTCCCCCTAAACGTCTGTCCCTTAATTCTCAAGTCATGTCCCCTTGTTTGAATCTTCCCTACTCTCAATGGGAAAAGCTTATCCACGTCCACTCTGTCTAACCCGCTCATAATTTTAAAGACCTCTATCAAGTCCCCTCTTAACCTTCTGCGCTCCAAAGAATAAAGACCTAACTTGTTTAACCTTTCTCTGTAACTTAGTTGCTGAAACCCAGGCAACATTCTAGTAAATCTCCTCTGTACTCTCTCTATTTTGTTGACATCCTTCCTATAATTAGGCGACCAAAATTGTACTCCATACTCTAGAATTGGCCTCACCAATGCCTTGTACAATTTTAACATTACATCCCAACTTCTATATTCAATGCTCTGATTTATAAAGGCCAGCACACCAAAAGCTTTCTTTACCACCCTATCTACATGAGATTCCACCTTCAGGGAACTATGCACAGTTATTCCTAGATCCCTCTGTTCAACTGCATTCCTCAATTCGCTACCATTTACCGTGTACGTCCTATTTTGATTTGTCCTGCCGAGATGTAGCACCTCACATTTGTCAGCATTAAACTCCATCTGCCATCTTTCAGCCCACTCTTCCAAATGGCCTAAATCTCTCTGTAGACTTTGAAAATCTACTTCATTATCCACAACACCACCTATCTTAGTATCATCTGCATACTTACTAATCCAATTTTCCACACCATCATCCAGATCATTGATGTACATGACAAACAACAGTGGACCCAACACAGACCCTTGAGGCACGCCACTAGTCACTGGCCTCCAACCTGACAAACAGCCATCCACCATTACTCTCTGGCATCTCCCATTCAGCCACTGTTGAATCCATCTTGCTACTCCACCATTAATACCCAACAATTGAATCATCTTAACCAACCTTCCATGAGGAACCTTGTCAAAGGCCTTACTGAAGTCCATATAGACAACATCCACTGCTTTACCCTCAACAATTTCCCTAGTAACCTCTTCGAAAAATTCAAGAAGATTAGTCAAGCATGACCTTCCAGGCACAAATCCATGTTGACTGTTCCTAATCAGACCCTGCTTATCCAGATGCTTATATATATTATCTTTAAGTATCCTTTCCATTAATTTGCCCACCACTGACGTCAAACTAACAGGTCTATAATTGCTAGGTTTACTCTTCGAACCCTTTTTAAACAATGGAACAACATGCGCAGTACGCCAATCCTCCGGCACTATTCCCGTTTCTAATGACATTTGAAATATTTCTGTCATAGCCCCTGCTATTTCTACACTAACTTCCCTCAATGTCCTAGGGAATATCCTGTCAGGACCTGGAGACTTATCCGTTTTCATATTTTTCAAAAGTGTCCGCACCTCCTCTTCTTTGAATCTCACAGTTTCCATTGCTACTCTGCTTGTTTCCCTTACCTCACATAATTCCATATCCTTCTCCTTCGTGAATACCGAAAAAAAGAAATTGTTCAATATCTGCCCCATCTCTTTTGGCTCTGCAGATAGCTGTCCACTCTGACTCTCTAATGGACCAATTTTATTCCTTGTTATCCTTTTGCTATTAATATAGCTGTAGAAACCCTTTGGATTTACTTTCACCTTACTTGTCAAAGCAACCTCATATCTTCTTTTAGCTTTTCTAATTTCTTTCTTAATATTCTTTTTACATTCTTTATACTCCTCAAGCACCTCATTTACTCCATGCTGCCTATAATTATTGTAGATCTCTCTCTTTTTCCGAACCAAGTGTCCAATTTCCCTTGAAAACCATGGCTCTTTCCATTTTTTACTATTTCCTTTCAACCGAACAGGGACATAAAGATTCTGTACTCTTAAAATTTCACCCTTAAATTTCCTGCATTTTTCTTCTACATCCTTCCCATAAAACAACATGTCCCAATTCACTCCTTTTAAATCCTTTCGCATCTCCTCAAAGTTAGCCTTTCTCCAAACAAAAATCTCAACCCTAGGTCCAGTTCTGACCCTCTCCATAATTATATTGAAACTAATGGTATTGTGATCACTGGACCCGAAGTGCTCCCCGACGCATACCTCCGCCACCTGCCCTGTCTCATTTCCTAACAGGAGGTCTAGCACTGCCCCTTCTCTAGTAGGTACCTCTATGTATTGCTGCAAAAAACTATCTTGCACACATTTTACAAACTCCAAACCATCCAGCCCTTTTACAGAATGTGTTTCCCAGTCTATGTGTGGAAAATTGAAATCTCCCACAATGGGTCATGTGGACTGAAGGGTGCCAGAGACCCGGGTTTGATCCTGACCTCAGGTGTTATCTGAATGCACTTTCTCCCTGTGACCTCGTGGGTTTCCTTTGAGTTCTCCAGTTTCCTCCCACATCCCAAACACATGCGGGTTTGTGGGTTAATTGGCGTCTGTACATTGCTCCTCAGGTGTAGTAGGTGGAAGCGAAAGTGGGATAACAGAACTAGAGTGAATGATGATCAATGTAGACTCAATGAGCCAAAGGGCCTGTTTCCATGTATCTTTCATTCAATTTTCAATTAAACCAGGGGTTCAAGCCCACCTCGTCCAAACTGACCACAATTCTAATCCAGTGTGTAGAAACAAGGAAATGCTGATGCTGGTTTACATAAAAGGACACAGTGCTGGAGTAACTCGGCAGCTCAGGCAGCATCTCTGATGAAAATGGATACATGACGTTTCAGGGCAGGCCGCCCAGGCTAATCATGGTATCTCTCGAAACCCTTCCCGACAAAGAACATGTTCAAATACGGTTTAAATGTTATAATTATATCTGTCTGCACTTTCCCGGAAAGCTAATTCCATGACACCCACTACCTTCCGCGTGCAATAATATCAGATCTCTTTGAAATTTCTCCCCTCATTTTATAATTCTGCTCTCTAGTTCTAGACTCCCATGTCCCGAGAAAAAAAAGACCAGCTATGCTATCAATGTCCCCTCAGAATTTTCTAACCCTCAATAAGGTCACCCCTTGGTCATCTCTGTGCCAGTGAAAATAAGGCCAGCCTTCCATTCCAGGCTTCCATTCCAACAAATCTCCTCTGCGCTCTTTATTTTCTCCGCATCCTTCCTGTAGTGCGGTCACAACAGAACCCAATGCTCCGTGCAGTCTCACCGGTGTTTTGTACCGTTGCAACGTGACGTCCCTAGTCTTCTCAAAGGCTCGGCTGATGAAGGCAGGCATGTGAATGCCATCCTCACAGTACTCTCCAGTGTTGCTACTTGGCAAACTCGGGACTTGCAACCCAAGGTCTCAGACATCAGGTCACTAACATTTGATTTACCAAAGTATTATTCACACTTGTCTGGATTAAATTCCATCTGCCACTATGCCACTCAACTTTATGTCTCACTTTATCCTCTCACAATCGTTTATAGAGTCAGAACTGCAGGGCTGCCAACATTGGTTGAGAGTTGGGAGTGAGAAATTGCGAGAGACCAAGCCCGAGGGAGCATAGCGACCGGGGGAGGGTGTGTGATGAGGGTGTCCCCCCTCCCATTGGTACGGAACTTTCGCATTTTTCAGCTTGAAATTGTGCAATATGGTGCATACTGTAGCGAGTCTTTTAACTTACACTTGAATGCAATATATATGCTTTAAATTGGATTAGCTATGAATAAGGTTAGACTAAATTACATTCCTAATTACATTCCACAGTAGAGCCAGGCTCTGATCAACATGTGCAGCACATGAATGATCTAAGTGTATTCATGTATGGAAATCAGGTTATAATCAAACACTTGCCCCATGTTGACCAACCTTGGTCTCACTGCATACCTGGTATTACTCCTGGCCCTGACTCCAGTTGCATACCTTCTCTCATTCCTGACCCTGAGTCCAGACTTACACCTGGCCCCCTATTCTACCCTGATCATAGCTGCTTACCTGTTTAGGTTCCCAGTGCTGAACACTCCCCTGGTCCCAGCTTTGACTGCACACCTAGTACTATTCCAGACCTTGACTCTGGATGCACACTTGGCCTTGCTCCTAGTCCCTTTGCACTGACAATATATCTGGCCCACACATAAAGCCCCATATCTGACCCCCTGGACTGAACCTATTACGTTCAAGTCCACAGGTGCTTATCTAATGCAGTAATCCTTTATGGGGCACTTCACAGACCAAATTATAGATAACATAATTTGCTACCTTGGCTTCCTTGTTATCTAACATGCTAGTTACTTTAAAGAAGTCATCAATTGGTTGAACACAATTTCTCATCCATAAAATTATACTCACTCAGCTGTATAAGTATTCTGTTACCATTTCTTTCATTTTTGTAACAAACTGTCCTGAAGTCATTTTCACCCCCAATATTTTCAGTATTTTGCTGTCTTCCTCTCAGCTGGGACTTTTCCGAAATGCAAAGTCCAATAACTATATATTTAAGCATTATTCTATTAAATGTGATCTTGAGAGTACATAATATTTTCTGTGGTATTCATAACACAACAATGATAAAAAGATCTTTGTTTTGATTGCACCTACCAACATGCATACATTATTATATTATAAGTACCGAGGGCAAATTTTTGTTCCAATGCCCCCCATTCCCAATTACTTTTATATTGAAGTGATTGAAATCCAAGTGAAGTTTAAATGGCATCATAAAAGTAAAACCTCCGGAATGGATGATATTCATTACGTGGTTCGTTGGAGTCAGTATCAGCACAATTACTATATTAAACTTTGAATTTTCAGATGTCCTGGTTAAAGCTAAAATCAAAGACAAATAATAATCTCCTCACACATTCCCCTGCAAGTATCTCTGTCACTCTTTTAAAATATGGCCCTTCTTTGAACAAGTTCTTAAATATCGCATCTGAATCCATCTGATTACACTCCTTGAGGATGTTCATCTATGTGTTCAATTAATAAAACAACAAGAATGGGGACATTTCTACTCAACCTGTCAAAAGAATCGGGGGGGGGGGGGGGGTTAGAAATAGTCAGTGAGGTAAACAAACATAATAGTTGAGTGGCAAATGACAATACTGCTACCTTCCCAATATTTAACTGAAGGAAATAATGGGTTATCGGGGCTGGATGTTGTGACAGACAGACTGACACCTTGCATGTTATTTTAATATTACACTTATCCCATCCCCCTGGATATTCCGCATGAATAAATTAAGGTTTTGTCAACAAATTACAAATCAGGCTAAGTACAAATCAATAACATTAGCCAACTCTGAAACATGAAGCACTGAGCATTGGAATCCAGACATCACGGACAACTGGCCTCAGTTCCCCGCTCACATCTGGCAGTGTTGTCCGTCTGAACCAGGGGCCGCGGAGCGTTTTTGAAAGTGGGGAGGCTGAGCGATCACTGATCACTGGCCTTGGGGGTACCCAGTGAGGGAGTGGAGCAACCGAGTGGGGAGAGGGTGTGGAAGTAGGGTGTCCCCCCCTCTTAGGGTAGGGACTTTTTGAAATTTGATGTATTAAACTCATGTTTTAGTGCATTGTAGAAGTATGATTTCAATGTTTTTTGTATGAAGTATTTTTAAGTGGTAACTTTTTAAGGGTTAACTTTTTCCACACAAAGGGTGGTGGGTGTATGGAACAAGCTGTCAGAGGAGGTAGTTGAGGCTGGGACTATCCCAACATTTAAGAAACAGTTAGACTGATACATGGATAGGACAGGTTTGGAGGGATATGGACCAAATGCATAGCTGGGACATGTTGGCGGGTGTGGGCAAGTTGCGCTGAAGGGCCTGTTTTCACACTGTAACACTCTATGACTACATTATAGCTCCACCATGCATGAATGCTTCAAAATCAAGTGATCGAGTTTTATTGCCATATACTCAAGCATAGAATATAGGTGCAGGAATAGGCCATCGGCCCTTCGAGCCAGCACTGCCATTCAATATGATCATGGCTATTCATCTAAAATCAGTACCTCTTTCCTGTTTTTTCCCCATATTCTTTGATTTCTTTAGCCCCAAGAACTAAATGTATCTCTCTCTTGAAAACATCCAGTGAATTGGCCTGCTCTGCCTTCTGTGGCAGAGAATTCCACATATTCACAACTCTCTGCGTGAAGAAAGTTTGTCCTCATCTCAGTCCTAACTGGCTTACCCTTTATTCTTAAACTGTGACCCCTCGTTCTGAACTCCCCCAACATCGGGAACATTTCCCCTGCAGTTACAGTAAGTGAAAATCTAGCAGGCAAGCAGGATGCTTTCTCCAACCAACCCCATTTGAAGTCCACTATCTTCCACCGTTTCTACCCAGTGCTTGGTACTTACTTTCAGCAGCCACTGGTTGTCCTCCAGGATGCACCGAGCCACTGCCCAATCCATGCCAGTCACCTGGGCGAATTTGGCACAGAGCCTCTCACGGCAGCGGTGCAACGCTTACGACGCCTCCGATGGCCCGGGACTCTTGCGCTGAGGCTGCTCCATGGCCGGAGCGAATCGGCAGCCCGGCAAACACTCGCCAGCCCCGCTCCCCGTCCGCATCTGTCCCCGCCGCTGCTTCTGCTTCCAACACCCGTGGCCCATGCAGTTGATATGAGTTTTGACATTTTCGTTGGCGAAATGCGTGATTCTCACGCTCATTGCATGGGAGTTGGCAGCCCTGCCTCTCTAACCCCCCCCTCTCTCTCCTCAGTCCCCCCTCTCTCTCCACCTCTTTCTCTCCCCTCTCTCTCCCTCCCACCTCAGTCTCTCTGCCCCCTCTATCTCTCCCCTCCCCTTCTCTCCTCTCCCTGTCTCTCCCCCTCGTCTCCCCCCTCTCTCTCTCTCCCCTTCCATCTCTTCTCTCTTCCCCTCTCTCTTCCCCCTCTCCCCTCACTCTGCCCCTTGCTCTCTCCCCTCTCTTTCTCCTCTGTCTCTATCTCCTCTTTCACTTTGCCCCCTCTCTCTCTCCCTCTTTCCCCCCTCCCCTCTCCCTTTTACCACCCTTTTGTCTCTTTTACATGACAGAGCGTGAGAAATTTGTGATCAGCGTGAGAATTTGTTCAAATGCGTGATTCTCACGCTCAAAGTGTGAGAGTTGGCAGCCCTGGAACTGCAACACAGAAACAGGTCCCTTGGCTGTGCTAACCAAGTTGTTGAACCAAGCTAATCTCACTTGCCAGGCCCATATCCTTCCAAACATGTCCAAGTGTCTTTTAAATGTTACTAGACCAAGTGCAGACCCGTTGGGTCTGTTTCCCCAACGCGCATTTGTGGGGGGGGGGGCTGTGGCCTCACACTAACCACCCGTTGGGTCTGTTCCTCCAAAGCACGGTTGCTGGGTTGGAATCTTGCACCCACAAACACACACACTCATCACACCCCTTGATAATATCCTAATTTTATTAATTGGCTTCTTTTATCCTATCTCCACCCTATCCATTGACTAATAGCCCTCACCTCTCAGGTGCGTCTAGAGGAGGGGGGGCAGAGAGAGTGTGCACAGACAGAGTGGAAGAGAGAGAGAGGGCAGAGCAAAAGATAAAGATCAAAGAGAGAGCAGAGAGAGAGAGTGGCTGACAGGCGCTGCAAGTGGAAAAGTGATTTATTAAATCTTAAAATGTAAATAACTTAAAACTACAACAATTTAAATGGTAAAGATAAAATGTATTCAGTTATGTTCATTTTCGTTGTGTCTCTTGCTCCATGTTTTGTGTTCTTTCTCGTTGATCCTCGACATATTCAGTTATTTCCTCTTGGGTCTCTCCTCTTTCTCCACTCTTCCCCCTCCCTCCACACTCATCCCCCTCCCTCCCCTCCCCCATCTCCCTAATCCCCTCCATCCCCCCTCCCCCACACCCTCTCTCCCCCTCCCCCATCCAAGGGGTGGGGGCAGAGAGGAGAGGGAGGGGGAGAGTGAGGGATTGGGGAGGGAGAGAGGGTTGGGGTAAGGGGGGAGAAGTGGAAGAGTGGGGAGGGAGGGGTTGGGGAGTGCTGGATGAGGGACAGAGGGGTAGGGGGATGGGGGCAGGGGGAGAGAGGGAAGGGCACGGGGGGAGAGAGGGATGGGGAGGGGGAGAGAGGTGTGGGGGAGGGATGGGGAGGGGGGGATTAGGGAGATGGGGTAGGGGAGGGAGGGGGAAGAGTGTGGAAGGAGGGGGAAGAGGGTGCAGGGAGAAGGGGGTGGGGGAGAGAGGGATGGGGTGGGGGGAGGAGGGAGGAGAAGGGGAGGAGAGGGAGGGGGAGGAGAGAGGGGTGGGGGGACGGGAGGAGAGAGGGATGGGGGGAGGGGGAAAGAGGTGTGGGGGAGGGGGGGAAGGGGGGAGGGGTGGGGGAGGGGGGGAGAGGGAGGGGAGGAGGGAGATGGGGTAGGGGAGGGAGGGAGAAGAGTGTGGAGGGAGGGGAAGGGGTGGGGGGAGAGAGTGGAAAGAGTGGGGAGGGAGAGTGGGAGGGGGAGGAGGGAAGACAAGTGAAGAGTGGGGAGGGGGGGAGGGGAGACGGGTAGCGGGGATTGGTGGAAGGAGAGACAGGGGAGTGGTGGAAGAGGGTCAGAGGGGTAGGGGAAGGGGTGGGGGAGAGAGGAGAGTGAGGGGGAGAGAGAGGGGGTGGGGGAGGGAGAGTGGTGTGGTAAGGGGGAGAGAAGTGGAAAGAGTGGGGGGGGGAGTGGTGGAAGAGGGACAGAGGGGTAGGGGGCGGGGGAGAAAGGGAAGAGTGAGAGGGTAGAGTGGGGAGTGAGGGGCAGAGGGGTAGCGGGGAGTGGTGCAAGAGAGAAGGGAAGGGGGTGGGGGGAGATGGGGGTGAAGAGGGGTGGTGGAGGGAAAGAGAGGGGGTGGGAGGGGAGGGAGGGGGAGAGGAGAGAGGGGAAATAGTGGGGAGGGCGAGTGGAAGTAGGAGGGGTAGGGACAGTCCATCTGTTCCCCATTCCCTATCACCCCCAATCCTCTTTCTCTATTACCACACACGTGACGACGCCCTTCGACACAGGATGAGGGGGTGGGGGGGAGGGGCTGGGGTTGGGGCTGCTGCAAAGGCATATGTAAATGAATCCATTCCGATTGGACATGTGTGAGCATCGGGCATTGTGACATCACACAATGGAAACTTCACTAACATTCTATGGCTGAGAGCTGTTTTTTTAAACATTTTGAAATGTTGGGGGGGGGGAGAAGTATTTTATTTAAAAAAGTGTACATAAACACGACCAAATTTAATCAGGAGTGGCTATTTGTAAAGAAAAATGAAATCTCTTTAGAAATGGAAAAAAATATCGGCGTTTCCGCGTGCGCTGTGGGCGTAGGGCGGTATCAAAGGTGCTGGGTGGCACGTCAGGCGGACCGCTGGACGGATGGCAGCCACAGAGTTTTAATATATCACTAGACCAAGTGCAGACCCGTTTGGTCTGGAAACCGAACGTGCGTTTGCGGGGGGGGGGGAGGGCTGTGGCGTCACACTAAACACCACCTTTCCTCCAAAGCACGGAATCCGGCACCCACAAACACACACACTCATCACACCTCTTGATATTATTTTAATTTTTTAATTTTGTTCATTTATCCCATCTCCACCCTATCCACTGACGAATAGCCCTCACCTCTCAGGTGCGTCTAGAGGGGGGGGGGCAGAGCGAGAAAATTTAATGTTAGAAAAAAAAATTTGAAGAGTGGGAGGAGGAGGGTGGAGAGGAAGGGGGGAGAGGAAGGTTGGGAGAGAGGAGGAGGATAGAGGAGAGGGATGGAGAGAGGAAGGAGAGGATGGGGGTGAGAGGTGAAGGGTGGGGGGGGGGGTTTGGAGCGGGCGTGCATGAGTCGAGCTGCGGGCTGTGAGGAGAGAAGGGCAGAGAGAGAGAGAGAGAGAGGGGAGAGACAGAGAGACTGGTACACAAAAAAAGCTGGAGAAACTCAGCGGGTGCAGCAGCATCTATGGAGTGAAGGAAATAGGCAACGTTTCTGGCCGAAACCCATCTTCAGACTTGTTTTGTCCCGAAACATTGCCTATTTCCTTCACTCCATAGAGAGGAGGAAAGGGGAGAGATTGGTGAGGGAGAAGAGAGCAGGGTGGGGGAGAGGGAGGGGAGGAGAGTGGGGAGTGGGAGGAGAGCGGGGAGGGCAGGAAGGGGGGAGAGGGGGAGGGGATGTTAGAGGTGGAGGAGAGGGGATGAGGGGCTGGGGAGAGGAGTAGGGGAATAGAGGGAGAGAGGGAGGGGGGAGGGAGAGATTAGAGATTAGAGATTCCTTTCTTTGTCATTCAGACCTTTCGGTCTGAACGAAATTTCGTTGCCTGCAGTCATACATATAATAATAAATAATAAATAACAAAACACACATTAAACACAAATTAACATCCACCACAGTGAGTTCACCAGGCACCTCCTCACTGTGATGGAGGCAAAAGTCTTGAAAGTCTTAGAGTCTTAGAGAGAGGTGGGGGAGAGGGGAAGAGTGGGGAGTGAGGGGCAGAGGGGTAGCGGGGAATGGTGCAAGAGAGAGGGGAAGGGGGTGGGGGGAGATGGGGGTGAAGAGGGGTGGTGGAGGGGAAGAGAGGGCGTGGGAGGGGAGGAGGCGGAGAGGAGAGAGGGGGAAGAGTGGGGAGGGAGAGTGGAAGTACGAGGGATAGGGACAGTCATCTGTTCCCCATTCCCTATCACCCCCAATCCTCTTTCTCTATTCCCACACACGTGACGACGCCCTTCGACACAGGCTGTGGGATTGGGGGGGAGGGGCTGGGGTTGGTGCTGCTGCAAAGGCATATATAAATGGATCCATTCCGATTGGTCATCTGTGAGCATTGGGCATTGTGACATCACAAACGGAACCTGCATTAGCATTCTATTGCTGAGAGCTGTTTTTTAAACATTTTGAAATTTCCCCATTCCCTATCACCCCCACACACATGACGACGCCCTTCGACGCAGGCTGCGGGGTTGGGGGCGCGTGGCTGGGGCTGGGGCTGCTGCAAAGGAATATGTAAATGGATCCTTTCCGATTGGACATGTGTGAGCATCGGGCTTTGTGACATCACACAATGGAAACTTCACTAACATTCTATGGCTGAGAGCTGTTTTTTTTTTAACATTTTGAAATGTTGGGGGGGTGGGGAGAAGTATTTTATTTTAAAAAGTGTACATAAACACGACAAATTTAATCAGGAGTGGCTATTCGTAAAGATAAATGTAATCTCTTTAGAAATGGTTAAAAATATCTGCGTTTCAGCGTGCGGAGTGGGCGTTGGGCGGTATCAAAGGGGCTTGGTGGCACAAGTCAGGCGGATGGCAGCCACAAGTCAGGCGGATGGCAGCCACAAGTCAGGCGGATGGCAGCCACAGAGTTTTAATATAATAAAAAGATATTGGGTCTGGACACCGAACGTGCGTTTGCGGGGGGGGGGGGGGGCTTTGGCGTCACACTATTCAATTCAATTCAATCAATTCAATTCAACTTTAATGTCATTGCACAAATACTGAGTATGGGTACAACGAAATGCAGTTTTGCGTCAGTCCGTAGTAGTAATGCAATATAGAAATTTAAAAAAAAGAGGATACAGAATAATCAAAAATACAGAATAATTAACAATGGGGACGCAGAGACCGGAGGAATCTATCGGCGGGACTCCGAGTTCCTCCAAAGCACGGAATCCGGCACCAACAAACACACACACTCATCACACCCCTTGATATTATCTTAATTTATTAATTTGCTTATTTTATCCCATCTCCACCCTATCCACTGACGAATAGCCCTCACCTCTCAGGTGTGTCTAGACGGGGGTGGGGTGGCAGAGAGAGAACATTTAATGTTAGGAAAAAAATGTTGAAGAGGGCGAGGAGGAGGGTGGAGAGGAAGGGGGGAGAGGAAGGTGATGAGAGAGGAGGGGGAGAGAGGAGAATGGTGGAGAGAGGAAGGAGAGGATGGGGGAGAGAGGGTGAA
This sequence comes from Malacoraja senta, assembly GCA_038087875.1. Classification (NCBI taxonomy): domain Eukaryota; kingdom Metazoa; phylum Chordata; class Chondrichthyes; order Rajiformes; family Rajidae; genus Malacoraja; species Malacoraja senta. The sequence goes on along the minus strand of JAXLNO010005714.1, from coordinate 482,955 downwards.
GGGTGGGGGGTTGGAGCGGGCGTGCATGAGTCAAGCCACGGGCTGTGAAGAGAGAAGGACAGAGAGAGAGAGAGAGAGAGAGGGAGAGACAGAGAGACTGGTACACAAAAAAAAAAGCTTTAGAAACACAGCGGGTGCAGCAGCATCTATGGAGCGAAGGACCGAAGCCCATCCTCAGACGGGTTTTCTCCCGAAACATTGTCTATTTCCTTTGATCCATAGATGTTGCTTCACCCGCTGAGGTATACTGCTTTTTTTTGTGTACCTTAGATTTTCCAGCATCTGCAGTTCCGTCTTAAAGACAGAGAGACTGTTGGCGGGCTGTTTTTCCAACGCGCGTTTGCGGGGGGGGGGGGGGGCTGCGGCATCACACTCACACTAACCACCCCCCAAACACACTCGGGGGGAGAGGAAGACGGGTGGTGAGAGAAGAGGGGGTGAGGGAGACGGGGTGGGGAGAGAAGAGGAGAGGGGGAGGGGAGGGGGAGAGGGGGAGGAGGAAAGGGGAGAGATTGGTGAGGGAGGAGAGAGCAGGGTGGGGGAGAGGGAGGGGGAGGAGAGTGGGGAGTGGGAGGAGAGCGGGGAGGGCAGGAAGGGGGGGAGGGGATGTTAGAGGTGGAGAGAGGGGATGAGGGGAAGGGGGAGGAGGAGTAGGGGGAAGAGAGGGAGAGGGAGGAGAGAGGTGGGGCGGGAGAGGGGAAGAGTGGGGAGTGAGGGCAGAGGGGTAGCGGGGAGTGGTGCGAGAGAGGGGGAAGGGGGTGGAGAGATGGGGGTGAAGAGGGGTGTGGAGGGGGAAGAGAGGGGTGGGAGGGGGAGAGGAGAGAGGGTGAAGAGTGGGGAGGAGAGTGGAAGTAGGAGGGGTAGGGACAGTCCATCTGTTCCCCATTCCCTATCACCCAATCCTCTTTCTCTATTCCCACACACGTGGACGACGCCCTTCGACACAGGCTTTTGGGGTGGAGGGGGGGAGGGGGCTGGGGGCTGGGGCTGCTGCAAAGGCATATGTAAATGCATCAATTCCGATTGGACATGTGTGACATCACACAACGGAAGCTTCACTAACATTCTATGGCTGAGAGCTGTTTTTTTTAAAAACATTTTCAAATGTTGGGGGTGGGGGGAGAAGTATTTTATTGAAATAAGTGTACATAAACACAACAAATTTAATCAGGAGTGGCTATTCGTAAAGCTAAATGAAATCTCTTTAGAAATCGTAAAAAATATCGGCGTTTCTGCGTGCTGTGGGCCTAGGGCGGTATCAAAGGGGCTTGGTGACACAAGTCAGGCAGCCGGACGGTCGGCAGCCACAGAGTTTTAATATAATACTAGACCAAGTGCAGACCCGTTGGGTCTGGACACCGAACGTGCATTTACGGGGGTGGGGGTGGTGCTGTGTCATCACACTAACCACCCCCTTTCCTCCAAAGCACGGAATCCGGCACCCACAAACACACACACTCATCACACCCCTTGATATTATTTAAATTTTTAAATTTGGCTTCTTTTATCCCATCTCCATCCTATCCACTGACGAATAGCCCTCACCTCTCAGAT
>JAXLNO010005714.1:448807-481201 GCA_038087875.1 Malacoraja senta | reverse complement strand
TCTCTTCCCCCCCCCTCTCTAGACGCCCCTGCGAGTTGGGGGCTATGCGTCAGTGGATAGGGCGATTATGGGGTAAAAGGAGCAAATTAATAATATTTAAAAATATCAAGGGGGCTGGTTAGCGTGTGTGTGGGGGGGGGGTAGTTAGTGTGTGTGACGCCGCATGCCGCCCAGCCCCCTCCGCAACCGCACGTTGGGGGAACAGACCCAACGGGTCTGCACTTTGTCTAGTATTTTTTTTAAATGTCAGTTTGGTGATAAATTTTAGTAAAGAACTCGTGAATTTCATATTTAAGGAGGAGTGGATTTTTGAAATCAGAAGGTAAATTTCCACCGGAATATGTAAAAATGTCACCGTTATTGTAACGTCAATGGTATGATTTGAAAAAAAGGTCAGATTGGTCAACAATTTTAATTAAAAAAGTCGGGGATATAATTGACCAAATTTACAGAGTGGATCTCTAAAATGACAAGGAAAATCTACTGAAATATGTTTAAAAATTCCCCGTTTCGGCGTCTGATTTTCGAGGAGATGCGTTTCAAAGGCAAAATCTCTCTCACTCTTATATACACACACACACACACAGTTTTCATATACAGTGGCTTGCAAAAGTATTCATACCCCTTGAACTTTACCACATTTTGTCACGTTACAACCACAAACGTAAATGTATTTTATTGGGATTTTATGTGATAGACCAACACAAAGTGGCGCATAATTGTGAAGTGGAAGGAAAATGATACATGGTTTTCAATTTTTTTTACAAATAGAAAACTGAAAAGTGTCGCGTGCAAAAGTATTCAGCACCCTTTATTCTGATACCCCTAAATAAAATCCAGTGCAACCAATTGCCTTCAGAAGTCACCTAATTAGTAAATAGAGTCCACTTGTGTGTAATCTAATCTCAGTATAAATACAGCTGTCCTGTGAAGGCCTCAGAGGTTTGTTAGAGAACATTAGTGAACAAACAGCATCATGAAGCCCAAGGAATACACCAGACAGGTCAGGGATAAAGTTGTGGAGAAGTTTAATGCAGGGATAGGTTATAAACAAATATCCCAAGCTTTGAACATCTCACGGAGCACTGTTCAATCCATCATCCGAAAATGGAAAGAGTATGGCACAACTGCAAACCTACCAAGACATGGCCGTCCACCTAAACTGACAGGCCGAGAGCATTGATCAGAGAAGCAGCCAAGAGGCCCATGGTAACTCTGGAGGAGCTGCAGAGATCCACAGCTCAGGTGGGAGAATCTGTCCACAGGACAACTATTAGTCGTGCACTCCACAAATCGGGCCTTTATGGAAGAGTGGCAAGAAGAAAGCCATTGTTGAAAAAAAGCCATAAGAAGTCCCGTTTGCAGTTTGCCACAAAGCATGTGGGGGACACAGCAAACATGTGGAGGAAGGTGCTCTGGTCAGATGAGACCAAAATTGAAGTTTTTGGCCTAAATGCAAAACGCTATGTGTGGCGGAAACCTAACACTGCACATCACCCTGAACACACCATCCCCACTGTGATACATGGTGGTGGCAGCATCATGCTCTGGGGATGCTTTTCTTCAGCAGGGACAGGGAAGTTGGTCAGAGTTGATGGGAAGGTGGATGGAGCCAAATACAGGGCAATCTTGGAAGAAAACCTGTTAGAGTCTGCAAAAGACTTGAGACTGGGGCGGAGGTTCACCTTCCAGCAGGACAACGACCCTAAACATACAGCCAGAGCTACAATGGAATGGTTTAGATCAAAGTATATTCATGTGTTAGAATGGCCCAGTCAAAGTCCAGAGCTAAATCCAATTGAGAATCTCTGGCAAGACTTGAAAATTGCTGACCACAGACGCTCTCCATCCAATCTGACTGAGCTTGAGCTATTTTGCAAAGAAGAATGGGCAAAAATTTCGGTCTCTAGATGTGCAAAGCTGGTAGAGACATTCCCCAAAAGACTTGCAGCTGTAATTGCAGCGAAAGGTGGTTCTACAAAGTATTGACTCAGGGGGGGCTGAATACTTTTGCACGCGACACTTTTCAGTTTTTTATTTGTAAAAAAAATTGAAAACCATGTATCATTTTCCTTCCACTTCACAATTATGCACCACTTTGTGTTGGTCTATCACATAAAATCCCAATAAAATACATTTACGTTTGGTTGTAACGTGACAAAATGTATAAAAGTTCAAGGGGTATGAAAAGTTTTGCAAGCCACTGTATATATATGATAGATAGATAGATAGATAGATAGATAAATCATCTATATATAGTGTATCTGATCTGGTTGGACTGCATGCAAAATAAAGTTTTTCACTACAGTATGTGTGACAATAATACAGCTAAACCTAAAACAAAACCAGATGACGCTCTGGTTACAGTGCAAATAGAAGTGGAATTGTCACCTACAGTTCTCTTTCCAGATTGTGATGTTGTCTTTATAAACAAAGAACTTGATTCTATCCAATAGGTACATCCCAAATGACATGGAATTAGTCACTTATTTTCATTTAGTTTGTGAAGCAGAAATTTATAAATACCCTCAAAGCATTTTTCACATTCTCCAGGGGTAGAGAGCTGACGCAGGATAGTCAGAGCTGACGCAGGGTAGTCAGGTCTGACGCAGGGGTAGAGAGCTGATGCAGGGGTAGAGAGCTGATGCAGGGTCTTATCCTGCTTCTCTGGTGCTGCCTGATTGCTTCATCTTAACTTCCATCTATTCCTTAATTTTAATCTGTACCCCGTGGAATTTGATTTGAAAATTTGCTATTTTTGGGGTGTGAGTAAAACTTCACGAAGCGTGCGCAATCTAGGATGCAATTTAAGTGATAATCTTTTCCACTGTACTATGAGAGGTTTGCGATAGTTAGAATATCAGCGTGTGCTGTGGTTTTCTTCCAGGTTTCTTGACAACAGGCTTTTTGCGACCTGTTCTGACGATACGACGGTGGCGCTCTGGGACCTGCGGAACCTGAACACCAAGGTCTGCACCTTGCATGGCCACACCAGCTGGGTCAAGAACATCGAATACGATACCAGCACAAGACTGCTGGTGACGTCAGGATTCGATGGAAATGTAATCACCTGGGACACAAATAGGTTGGTGCTCTGCATGTTTTTCAATTAATTTTGTTTGTTGACAAAATTGTGTTAAGTATGATTCCTCAGGTAGTAAAGCCCTATCTCTGGTTGAGCAAGGTAAAAATGTCACATATGGAAGCCAAGTTTGTTATGAAGTAAGCTTTAACTTCTTGGACAATATAAAGAAATCTATCATTGAAAGACTTCCTTCATTTCCCTCCCAATGTAAATATCGTCAACTTTTTCATTTCCATTCTGTTCAGATTTCTTCATGTGATGGTTTTTCAATCACTTTTACAACCCAATGATTTCTGTCACCTGCCGAGCTTCAGATGTCCTTTTGCTGGTGTGTCACCAGTCTAATTGTGGATGATCAGCCATGATCTTATTGAATGGCGGTGCTGGCGTGAAGGGCCGAATGGCCTACTCCTGCACCTATTGTCTATGTTTATGATGCTATCGTCATTTTGATTTAAATTATTTCTTTTCGAAGCCCTTGGCCTATTGAGTCTGGGGCTCTCCATCATCCTGCCATTTCCACTACATTTCCTCTCCGATTGTCCAATTTAGTGTATTGCATTCGGTAGCTGCTCACAGCCTTCCTCTACATTGGAGGAATAGCAGACTGTGATCTCACTGTGGAGCAACTGCGTTCAGGTCTAGGAGTGACTGAGGTTCTGTTTTCCTGCCACTTTAACTCAGTGCCCCACTCTCACTCTGAACTGTTGCCCCCTGCAGTGTTGTAGTGCAGTTGTGAATAACAGCACCTCGTCTTCCATCTGGGCGCACTCGCCCAATTTTCTTTACCCCTGTCCTCATCTACTCCCTCCAGATTCTACCACTAGCCTAGGAGCAATATACAGAGGCCAATTAAACTACCAACCTGTTTCTCCGCTTTGGGATGTGGCAGGAAACCAGAGCTTTCACAGATATTAGATAAGGATGAAGGGTATAGACAGCATTGATTGCAGGAACCTTTTCCATATATCAAGGTGTAGATCAAATTAGTGAACAAAGGTTTAGGGAAGACATTGACATGGGAAATGAAGAAAGTCACTTCACCAGAGTACTTGCAGTTGCCTGTCTGATAGAGTGGTTGAGGCAGGATGACTGAAGGCAGTGTCTGCAGGAGCGCTGGAATCCCCTGGGCTGGGGACCATGTACAGAATGATAGAGTTAGTATAGAGGGGAACTCAGCGGACAGATGCAAGAGTTGGGACGAGGGGGCTGTTTTCATGCTCCATGATTCCACGGGTATTTGCTCAGAATATTTGGAGTGTTCTATTGTGCTCAGTTTGGTCACTATGCTGAATTTCCATGAATGTTGTCAGATCTCGAGGTCCTGAGCTATAGGGAGAGGTGGGGCAGGCTAGGACTTTATGGAGCGTAGGAGGATGAGGGGTGATCTTATAGAGGTGTTTAAAATCATGAGGGGAATTAGATTGGGTGAATGTACAGAGTCAATTATCAGTTGCCCTAGATAAATTGGTGTTTATAATGTGTGATGTAAAGGATAATATGCACAATAGTCACACAAAATGGAATAGGCCCTCTGGCTTGATTGATCCATGACTGAGCTAGTCCCATTCGCCTGCATAGATCCGTATCCCTCTGAACCTTTGCTGCCTGTGCACCTCTCTACATATCTACATATATACATGCACTGTACCTGCCTCCACAGTTTCCCTTTGCAGCTTTTGCCCGGAGTAGTGGAATCAAGAACAGAGGTCACAGGTTTAAGGTACGAGGGGAAAGATTTAATAGGAACCCGAGGGTCAACGTTTTTTACACAAAGGGTGATGGGTATATGGAACGAGCTGCAGGTACTATCACAACGTTAATATATCATTTGGACAGGTACATGGATAGGATAGATTTAGAAGGATATGGCCAAATGCAGACAGGTAGGAATAATGTAAATGGCGCATGTTGGTCGGCGAGGGCAAATTGGGCTGAAGGGCGTGTTCCCAAGCTGTATGACTCTAGTCCTCTGGTTCTTGATTCCCTTACTCTAGGTAAACAACTCTGTGCATCTACCCGATTTATTCCCCTCGTGATCTTTTATACACCACTATAAGGTCACCTCTCTTCCTCCTACACTCCACAGAATACAGTCCCAGCCCATCCAACGTCTCTCTGTAGCTCAGGCCCTCATGTAATCTGTAAATCTTCCCTGCGCTCTTCCCGACTTAACATAACAGAGTGACCAAAACTGAACATAATACTCCACTGTAGCCTCACCAGTGCCTTGCAACATGTCACACCTCTCTGCATTAAACTCCATCAACCATTGCTCAGCCTACCTGCCCAACCGATTAAGATCCTGCTGCAATTGTTGACAACCATCTTTAGTGTCATCTGCAAACATAATAATCTGCAATGAATGATCTCATCTAAATCATTGAAATATACGTATACTGCTAGCCACAGGCCCCCAGACATAGGTTTAATGTGAGAGGGGAAAGAATTAATAGGAACCCGGGGGGGCGATTTTTCACACAAAGGGTTGTGGGTATATGGCATGAGATGCCGGAGGAGGTAGATGGGGCACAAACATCAACCTTTCCCTATAGCTCAGGGCCTCAAGTCCTGGCCACATCCTCGTAACTCATCTCTGCACTCTTTGCAGCTTGAAAACATCTTTCCTATAACATGGTGCGCAGATCCAAACAATACTTCAACTATGGCCTCACCAGCGCCTTGTACAACTGTAACAAGCTAACTTCGTTTGAACAAGGGTGTCGACCGGAAACATCACCCATTCCTTCTCTCCAGAGAAGCTGCCTGTCTTGCTGAGTTACTCCAGCTGTTTGTGTCTATCTTAGGTTTAAACCAGCATCTGCAGTTCAATAGACAATAGGTGCAGGAGTAGGCCATTCGGCCGTTCGAGCCAACACCGCCATTCAATGTGATCATGGCTGATCATCCCCAATCAGTACCTCGTTCCTGCCTTCTCGCCACATCTTTTGACTTCGCTACCTTTAAGAGCTCTGTTTAGCTCTCTCTTGAAAGCATCCAGGGAACCAGCCTCCACCGCCCTCTGTTTGAAAATGTTTTTCCTCATCTCCGTTCTAAATTGCTACACATACTAACTTGTGCACTCAATACCCTGACTGGTGAAGGTCAATGTGTGGAAAGCCTTCTTGATCACCCTGTGATGCCACTTTCATGGAACTATGTACCTGCACTCCTAGATCCCTCTGCTCGACAACACTCCCCAAAGCCCTGCCATTCTCTGTGAAGGTCCCGCCTTTACTAAACATCCCAAAATGCATCATCTCACATTCTCCCAACATACAACACCTCACTTTTTTTGCATTATTATACTGTGTTAACCATTCTTCTGCCCACTTTCCCAACTGATCAAAATCCTGCTGTAACCTTTGATAACCATCTTGGTTATGTAAAATACGGCCCACTTTAGTGTCATTTGCAGACTTACTAATCATGCCTTCTACATTCTCAACCAAATATCAGCTTCCTTCCATGAAGACAATCTTCTAACCATTCAGCTAGCTGTCCTTGGATCCCATGCGATCTAACCTTCCAGAGCATGTAGAACCTATATCAAATGCCTTGCATCCTTTTCAGTGTTAATGACATCCTTCTGCGACCAGAGTGACCAGAATTACACGTGATACAGTAAACCCTTGTTATAGCGGACCATAGGGGGAAAGATAATGTCCGTTATTGCCGATAGTCCGCTGTAACCAGGTAAGGTATCATCATTGTACGTAGTGAAACAAAGAACTGCAGTTGATGGATAATACACAAAAACACACAAAGTTTTAGTTTTAGAGATACAGCACGGAAACAGGCCCTACGGTCCACTGGGTCCGCGCCCACCAGCGATCCCCTGCACACTAACACTACCCTACACACACTAGGGACAATTTACATTTATACCAAGCCAATTTACCCACGTATCTTAGGAGTGTGGGAGGAAACCGAAGATCTCGGAGAAAACCCACGCAGGTCATGGGGAGAAGGTACAAACTCCGTACAGACTGTACCCATCGTCGGGATTGAACCCGGGCCTCCGGCGATGCAAGCAAAGTAAGGCAGCAACTCTACCGCTGCGCCACTATGCCTGCCCTAGTGCTGGAGTAACTCAGTGGGTCAAGCAGCATCTCTGGAGAACATTGATAGATGACATTGGGACCCTTCTTCAGACTGATTCAGTCTGTCGAATTATTCCAGCACTTTGTGTCATTTTCCCTTAAAACAAGGCACCAATACCGTTTGCACCAGCGAGCCCTTCTTCCCATTTCACACGGCTGTTGTTGTGGCTCACGGTGTAGCCCCTGGGGACAGCGTTTTCTACATGCCTCTGCCACTAACAGGCCGCACTCGGTCACCGTGGGGTTTCTCGAACTCTCACCTGCTGCTGCTTCTTCCTTCATTTTGTCCTCGCCTCGCTCCACTGCAGCCGCCTTCTCCTCCTTCTGCTCTCACTTTGTCCACTCCGCTGCTCCCTCCTCCCTTCTTCCAAGGTGGAGTATGTCTGCACCTGCGGGGTAGGACCAGGAGGGGGGGATGATGCCGAGAAGACAAAGCAACAGCCGACAGAAGAAACTCAGCTGGAGAGAGGGGAGGGAACCCCCAGCTGACTGAGCTCGTCCTGATGGTGGCAGCGGCCTGAAGAAAGTGCTGTCCCCATGGGGCTACAACGTGAACCACATCAATAGCCGTGTCAACGTACGGTGGGTGGGGAATGGCTCGTGGGTGCACCTTGTGAGCCTGGGAGGCATCGGAAGCCAGGGCTGTAAGCGGAGGGGAGACGGTGTGAGCTGGCAGGTCCGTCCGCTATAACCCAAATCCATTATAAAGGAGTCTGTTAAAATGAAGGTTTATTGTACTCTAAATGTTGCACAGCTGTAGCATAATCTCCCAACCTCTACAATATATACCCTTATCGATGAAAGCCAGTGCCACAAATGCTGCCATCAGGACCCTGTCCACACGTCGCCACTCTCAGCATGTGGTCACTTTGCACATCGACCGTGTTCAACATTGGATCCAGATTACATCAGATAGTGGAACTGAGAGTCCAGACACTGGCTCAATGTTTCATTCAATGCCACACATGAAAGCTTAGCTCAGTGAAGTTGAAGAAGATCCTCCAACTGCGTATTGTGCCCATAAATTTGTTCCTGTCGAGGTGATCTAATGTATAGTTTGTAAGATTTATGTTTAAAGACAATATGTTGGTAATTTCTCTCATTTTGTTTTTCATGAAAACAGATGCACGGAAGACGGATGTCCACATAAAAAGTTCTTTCACACCCGCTACTTGATGCGAATGCGTCTAACACCAGACTGTTCAAAGATGCTTATATCAACATCATCTGGTTATCTTCTAATTCTTCATGACCTTGATCTAACCCAATCTCTAGAAGTATCCACTTACCGTAGTTTAAGGGGCAAACGGTCTGCTTCAAGTACAGGTTGGTTCAATGGCATTTTCGCTTGATCCTTCTATAAAAAATATGAAGAGCATTGACAGAACCCGGTTTTACAAATTGGTTAAATAGCTTTCAAATGCTCTATATATGTATACTAATTTTACGATGGGATAGGTTTGGAGGGATGTGGGACAGGCACAGGCAAGTGGATCTAGTCAGAATCATAGAGCAACACAACAGACCCTTTGCCCAACACATCAATGGTGACCAAGTTCCATAAACGAGCTAATGTGGGCAGTTCCACCGATAAGCACAGCAATCTGTAATTCCCATGCTTTTCCCTGCAGCCTTTCATAAAAGAGGCATGACATTTGCCACCATGCAGTCTTCCAGCACCACCCAGTGGCTTTCAAACAGATTACTATTTCTTCTCGACCTTCCCAAAGGGTCCTAGGATGCTCTTGATCAGGTCCCTGTGATTTATCTACCCTCCTGCATTGTAAGACATCCAGCAACTCCTCTTCTGTAACGTGAGCTTTCTTCAAAACATCACTATTAATTTCCCTGAATTCCCAAACATCCTTTTCCTTCTGCATATTAAATACAGATGATTTAGGACCTCTCCAATCTGCAGTGGTTCCATGCTCACCTCAACATGCTTGACAGGCCAGGCTTAATGGGAACCACGCCAGCCAGAGGAGCCGACAGCGAGAGAAGTGGGGGGAATCTGGCGAAGAGCCGCCGAGAACAATGGGGGTCCTGGTGTGGGGGGGGGGGGGTGGGAGAACAAGGGGGGTCTGGTGTGTGGGGGTGAGAACAATGGGTGTCCCAGAGTGTGGGGGGGTGAGAACAAATGGGGATCTGGCATGGGGGGGAGCAAAGGGGGATCTGGCGTGTGGGGGGAGGGTGAGAACTAAGGGGGATCTGGTGTGGGGGGGGGAGGGTGAGAACTAAAGGGGATCTGGCGTGGGGGGGGAGCGTGAAAACTAAGGGGGATCTGGCGGGGGAGTGGGGGTTGTCTGTTGCCACTTGCCGTGACAGGCAACAGTTAGGACTGTTCGGTACTTTAGTAAAGCTGTTGGCGCCAACACTTGTAACTGCCGAGGTTGTGTGCAAGACAAAGATTTTTCCCTGTACCTAGGTACATGTGACAATAACGTATCATTCATACATACATACCTCAAACTCTATCCCACTATCTGGATATCCATTTACACGCAAACAACCTACTCCAATCTATTCCCCCACACCCACTATCAATGTGAAGAAGGGCCCGAACTGAAACAATAAACAATAGGTGCAGGATTAGGCCATTCGGCCCTTTGAGCCAGCACCGCCATTCAATGTGATCATGGCTGATCATCCCCAATCAGTACCCCGTTCCTGTCTTCTCCCCATATCCCCTGACTCCGCTATCTTTAAGAGCCCCATCTAGCTCTCTCTTGAACGTATCCAGAGAACCGGCCTCCACCACCCTCTGAGGCAGAGAATTCCACAGATTCACAACTCTCTATGAGAAAAAGTGTTTCCTCGTCTCCGTTCTAAATGGCTTACCCCTTATTCTTAAACTGTGCCCCTGGTTCTGGACTCCCCCAACAACGGGAACATGTTTCCTGCCTGTATCGTGTCCAAACCCTTAATAATCTTTTATGTTTTAATAAGATTCCCTCTCATCCTTCTAAACTCCTGAGTATACAAGCCCAGCCACTCTATTCTCTCAGCATATGACAGTCTCGCCATCCCTGGAATTAACCTTGTAAACCTACGCTGCACTCCCTCAATAGCAAGAATGTCTTTCCTCAAATTAGGAACATCACCTATCCATATTCTGAGATCCTGAGCTGCTGAGTTACCCCAGCATTTTGTGTCTATCTCACTGTGTCACTGCTCCAATCAATGTTTTCAAGTTCCTTTGTAAAACCATCAAAGTTGCTTTCCAGACACCTAGGGACCGTTGCAGAAGGAGGAGCAGCGTCCGGGTGGGGAGTAGTTAAACAGCGCGGGGCTTTGCTTTCCAGACGCCCAGGGACCGTTGCAGAAGGAGGAGCAGCGTCCGGGTGGTGAGTAGATAAACGGCACGGGGCTTTGCTTTCCAGACGCCCAGGGACCGTTGCAGAAGGAGGAGCAGCGTCCGGGTAGGGAGTAGTTAAACAGCGCGGGGCTTTGCTTTCCAGACGCCCAGGGACCGTTGCAGAAGGAGGAGCAGCGTCCGGGTGGTGAGTAGATAAACGGCGCGGGGCTTTGCTTTCCAGACGCCCAGGGACCGTTGCAGAAGGAGGAGCAGCGTCCGGGTAGGGAGTAGTTAAACAGCGTGGGGCTTTGCTTTCCAGACGCCCAGGGACCGTTGCAGAAGGACCAAAACTGCAACGTTCCATTCAAGTTTCCTATAAGTGAGGAAGCCGCTGATTGGTGGAAGAGGACCAAGAGAAAGCAGCTGATTGGGAGTCAGATCCCTGCTGATTTCCTCCACCAGTTTTGTATTGTATTCAGGGTAAGGGGGGAGAATGAGGGCCAGGGCAGTTTACTGTTCTGGATGTCAGATGTGGGCGGTCATGGAGTCTGATACCCCTCCAGACGTTCACATCTGTGTCAGGTGCGTAGAGATGGGGTTCCTAAGGGACCGTGTTAGGAACCTGGAGCAGCAGATCGATGACCTCTGTCTGATCAGGGAGAGTGAGGAGGTCATAGAAAAGAGTTATAGGGAGGTGGCCACTCCAAGACCACGGGAGGCAGACAAGTGGGTCACGGTTAGGAAGTGCAAGGGGCAGAGGCAGGGACTAGTGAGTACCCCGGTGGCTGTACACCTTGAAAATAAGTACTCCTGTTTGAGTACTGTTGAGGGGGACAGCCTTCCTGCGGGTAGCAACAGCGGCCGGGCCTCCGGCACAGAGACCAGCCCTATTGCTCAGAAGGGTAGGGAAAAGAAGAGGAGGGCAATAGTAATAGGGGACTCTATGGTTAGGGGGTCGGATAGGCGATTCTGTGGACGCAGTCAGGAGACCCGAATGGTAGTTTGCCTCCCTGGTGCCAGGGTCAGGGATGTGTCTGAACGTGTCCAAGATATCCTGAAATCGGAGGGAGAGGAGCCTGAGGTTGTGGTACATATAGGTACCAATGACATAGGTAGAAAAAGAGAAGAGGTCTTGAAAGGAGAATTTAGGGAGTTGGGAGGAGAGTTAAGGAGAAGGTCTACAAAGGTAACAATCTCAGGATTACTACCTGTGCCACGTGACGGTGAGAGTAGGAATGGAGTGAGGTGGAGGATAAATGCGTGGCTGAGGAACTGGTGCAGCGGGCAGGGATTCAAATTTCTGGATCATTGGGATTTCTTTTGGGGAAGGAGTGACCTGTACAGAAAGGACGGGTTGCACTTGAACCCGAGGGGGACCAATATCCTGGCGGGGAGATTTGCAAAGGCTACTGGGGAGACTTTAAACTAGAACGGTTGGGGGGAGGGACTCAAATAGAGAAAGCTAGTGGAAAATGTGGGAGGCAGGAGGCAGAGAAGGGAAGCACTCGGACCCAAAATGTAGGGGAGAAAGAAGAAAAAGATAATAAACAGAGAATAAGTGGTGGTGGGTTTCTTAAATGTGTATATTTTAATGCTAGGAGCATTGTAAGAAAGGTGGATGAGCTTAGAGCCTGGATTGACACCTGGAAGTATGATGTTGTGGCGATCAGTGAAACATGGTTGCAGGAGGGCTGTGATTGGCAAATAAATATTCCAGGATTTCGTTGCTTCAGGGGTGGTAGAATTGGAGGGGCAAGAGGTGGGGGTGTTGCATTGCTTGTCAAGGAAGATATTACAGCAGTGCTTTGGCAGGATAGATTAGAGGGCTCGTCTAGGGAGGCTATTTGGGTGGAACTGAGAAATGGGAAAGGTGTAGCAACACTTATAGGGGTGTATTATAGACCGCCAAATGGGGAGCGAGAATTGGAAGAGCAAATATGTAAGGAGATAGCAGATATTAGTAGTAAGCACAAGGTAGTGATTGTGGGAGATTTCAATTTTTCACACATAGACTGGGAAACACATTCTGTAAAAGGGCTGGATGGTTTGGAGTTTGTAAAATGTGTGCAAGATAGTTTTTTGCAGCAATACATAGAGGTACCTACTAGAGAAGGGGCAGTGCTGGACCTCCTGTTAGGAAATGAGACAGGGCAGGTGGCGGAGGTATGCGTCGGGGAGCACTTCGGGTCCAGTGATCACAATACCATTAGTTTCAATATAATTATGGAGAGGGTCAGAACTGGACCTAGGGTTGAGATTTTTGTTTGGAGAAAGGCTAACTTTGAGGAGATGCGAAAGGATTTAAAAGGAGTGAATTGGGACATGTTGTTTTATGGGAAGGATGTAGAAGAAAAATGGAGGACATTTAAGGGTGAAATTTTAAGAGTACAGAATCTTTATGTCCCTGTTCGGTTGAAAGGAAATAGTAAAAAATTGAAAGAGCCATGGTTTTCAAGGGAAATTGGACACTTGGTTCGGAAAAAGAGAGAGATCTACAATAATTATAGGCAGCATGGAGTAAATGAGGTGCTTGAGGAGTATAAAGAATGTAAAAAGAATATTAAGAAAGAAATTAGAAAAGCTAAAAGAAGATATGAGGTTGCATTGGCAAGTAAGGTGAAAGTAAATCCAAAGGGTTTCTACAGCTATATTAATAGCAAAAGGATAACAAGGAATAAAATCGGTCCATTAGAGAGTCAGAGTGGACAGCTATCTGCAGAGCCAAAAGAGATGGGGGAGATATTGAACAATTTCTTTTCTTCGGTATTCACGAAGGAGAAGGATATGGAATTATGTGAGGTAAGGGAAACAAGCAGAGTAGCAATGGAAACTGTGAGATTCAAAGAAGAGGAGGTGCGGACACTTTTGAAAAATATGAAAACGGATAAGTCTCCAGGTCCTGACAGGATATTCCCTAGGACATTGAGGGAAGTTAGTGTAGAAATAGCAGGGGCTATGACAGAAATATTTCAAATGTCATTAGAAACGGGAATAGTGCCGGAGGATTGGCGTACTGCGCATGTTGTTCCGTTGTTTAAAAAGGGTTCGAAGAGTAAACCTAGCAATTATAGACCTGTTAGTTTGACGTCAGTGGTGGGCAAATTAATGGAAAGGATACTTAAAGATAATATATATAAGCATCTGGATAAGCAGGGTCTGATTAGGAACAGTCAACATGGATTTGTGCCTGGAAGGTCATGCTTGACTAATCTTCTTGAATTTTTCGAAGAGGTTACTAGGGAAATTGATGAGGGTAAAGCAGTGGATGTTGTCTATATGGACTTCAGTAAGGCCTTTGACAAGGTTCCTCATGGAAGGTTGGTTAAGAAGATTCAATTGTTGGGTATTAATGGTGGAGTAGCAAGATGGATTCAACAGTGGCTGAATGGGAGATGCCAGAGAGTAATGGTGGATGGCTGTTTGTCAGGTTGGAGGCCAGTGACTAGTGGGGTGCCTCAGGGGTCTGTGTTGGGTCCACTGTTGTTTGTCATGTACATCAATGATCTGGATGGTGTGGAAAATTGGATTAGTAGGTATGCAGATGATACTAAGATAGGTGGTGTTGTGGATAATGAAGTAGATTTTAAAATTCTCAGAGAGATTTAGGCCATTTGGAAGAGTGGGCTGAAATATGGCAGATGGAGTTTAATGCTGACAAATGTGAGGTGCTACATCTTTGCAGGACAAATCAAAATAGGACGTACACGGTAAATGGTAGCGAATTGAGGAATGCAGTTGAACAGAGGGATCTAGGACTAACTGTGCATAGTTCCCTGAAGGTGGAATCTCATGTAGATAGGGTGGTAAAGAAAGCTTTTGGTGTGCTGGCCTTTATAAATCAGAGCATTGAATATAGAAGTTGGGATGTAATGTTAAAATTGTACAAGGCATTGGTTAGGCCAATTCTGGAGTATGGAGTACAATTTTGGTCACCTAATTATAGGAAGGATGTCAACAAAATAGAGAGAGTACAGAGGAGATTTACTAGAATGTTGCCTGGGTTTCAGCAACTAAGTTACAGAGAAAGGTTGAACAAGTTAGGTCTTTATTCTTTGGAGCGCAGAAGGTTAAGAGGGGACTTGATAGAGGTCTTTAAAATTATGAGCGGGTTAGACAGAGTGGACGTGGATAAGCTTTTCCCATTGAGAGTAGGGAAGATTCAAACAAAGGGACATGACTTGAGAATTAAGGGACAGAAGTTTAGGGGGAACATTAGGGGGAACTTCTTTACTCAGAGAGTGGTAGCTGTGTGGAATGAGCTTCCAGTGGAAGTGGTGGAGGCAGGTTTGATGTTATCCTTTAAAAATAGATTGGATGGGTATATGGACGGGAAAGGAATGGAGGGTTATGGTCTGAGTGCAGGTAGATGGGACTAGGGGGAAGTATTTATTTTTAATTTAAAAAAAAAAAATTAAAAAAAATGTTCGGCACGGACTTGAAGGGCCGAGATGGCCTGTTTCCGTGCTGTTATGGTTATATGGTATTGCCCCAGTTTGGAATTTAACTTGTGGTCCAACCCTGGCCTGAAACACAATTCTTTATCACTCGTCCAAAAGCACTTGTCCACTATCGCCTCAGTCACTTGCCTTGCTTAATTCCCTAAACGTAGGTCAAGCTTTGCCCTTTCTCTATGGGGCCCCTCTACATATTGCCTATTACTTCATTGAACACACTTGACAAATTCCATCCCATCTAAGCTATACTAGATAAATCTAAGAAACAGGAGCAGACACCCAAATTGAAATCATGCTTTAATTTAGTTTAGAGATGCAGCATGTAAATAGGTTCTTCGGCCCACTGAGTCCACGTCGACCATCAATCACCTGTTCACACTAGTTCAATGTTATCCCACTTTTGGATCCACTCCCTACACACTAGGGGCAATTTACAGAGGGCCAATTAACCTGCAAACCCATATGTCTTTGGGATGTGGGAAGAAGTCAGAGCACCCGGAGGAAACGCACGTGGTCACAAAGAGACTTTACAAACTCCACACATGCAGCTCCCGAGGTCAGGATCGAGTGTTGTGAGGCAGCAGTTCTACTAGATACGCAGCTGTGCCGCTCTTGTGAGTTAACTTTAAAAACGTCTTTTATCTCTCCAGATCTGACTTTGTCTTCTTGCAGCCTGCCTGGTTTACAGTCACAAAATCATCAGCTAGGTACATCTCGAAGCTCTGAGAAACATCCATCACAATCTTGTGCCCATGATGATAAAAAAGGTAATAGAACAAATAAGAATAGTGAGTAACAAATTTCTGTTGTAATGCCATCAGTGTAAGGGAATATATTTTTCCAGTGCAGTTTTAATATGGAATCATAGCCATAGAAACTTGCCATTTGGTTCATCTTGACCATGCTAACTAACTTACCCCATCTACACTACTCACACCTGTCTGTGTTTGGCCCCTAAACCTTTCTTATCCACGTGCCTGTCCAAATGTTTTTAAAATGTTTTATAGCCCTACCTCAACTACCTCCTCGTTCCATATACCCACCACACTCTGTATGAAGAAGTCGCAGTCACAGTGGTACAGTGCCCTCCATAATGTTTGGGACAAAGACCCATCATTTATTTATTTGCCTCTACTCCACAATTTGAGATTTGTAATAGGAAAATTCACATGTGGTTAAAGTGAAAATTGTCAGATTTTATTAAAGGATATTTTTATACATTTTGGTTTCACCATGTAGAAATTACAGCAGTGTTTATACATCGTCCCCCCATTTCAGGGCACCATAATGTTTGGGACATGGATTCATAGGGGTTTGTAATTGCTCAGGTGCGTTTAAATGCCTCCTTAATGCAGGTATAAGAGAGCTCTCAGCACCTAGTCTTTCCTTCAGTCTTTCCATCACCTTTGGAAATTTTATTGCTGTTTATCAACATGAGGACCAAAAGTTCTGCCATTGAAAGTCAAAGAAGTCATTATGAGACTGAGAAACAAGAATAAAACCGTTAGAGACATTGGCCAAACCTTAGGCTTACCAAAATCAACTGTTTGGAACATTGTTAAGAAGAAAGAGAGCACTGGTGAGCTTACTAATCGCAAAGGGACTGGCAGGCCAATGAAGACCTCTACAGCTGATGACAGAAGAATTCTCTCTATAATAAAGAAAAATCGCCAAACACCTGTCCGACAGATCAGAAACACCCTTCAGGAGTCAGGTGTGGATTTGGCCATGACCACTGTCTGCAGAAGACTTCATGAACAGAAATACAGAGGCAAGATGCAAACTACTGGTTAGCTGCAAAAATAGGATGGCCAGGTTACAGTTTGCCAAGAAATACTTAAAAGAGCAACCACAGCTCTGGGAAAAGGTCTTGTGGACGGACAGATGAAGCGAAGATTAACTTATATCAGAGTGATGGCAAGAGCAAAGTATAGAGGAGAGAAGGAACTGCCCAAGATCCAAAGCATACCACCTCATCTGTGAAACACTGTGGTGGGGGTGTTATGGCCTGAGCATATATGGCTGCTGAAGGTACTGGCTCACTTTATCTTCATTGATGATACAACTGCTGATGGTAGTAGCATAATGAATTCTGAAGTGTATAGACACATCCTATCTGCTCAAGTTCAAACAAATGCCTCAAAACTCATTGGCCGGCAGTTCATTCTCCAGCAAGACAATGATCCCAAACATACTGCTAAAGCAACAAAGGAGTTTTTCAAAGCTCAAAAATGGTCAATTCTTGAGTGGCCAAGTCAATCACGCAATCTGCACCCAATTGACATGCCTTTTATATGCTGAAGAGAAAACTGAAGGGGACTAGCCCCCAAAACAAGCATAAGCTAAAGATGTCTGCAATACAGGCCTGGCAGAGCATCACCAGAGAAGACACCCAGCAACTGGTGATGTCCATGAATCGCAGACTTCAAGCAGTCATTGCATGCAAAGGATATGCAACAAAATACTAAACATGACTACTTTCATTTACATGACATTGCTGTGTCCCAAACATTATGGTACCCTGAAATGGGAGGACTATGTATAAACACTGCTGTAATTTCTACATGGTGAAACCAAAATGTGTAAAAATGGCCTTTATTAAAATCTGTCATTGTGCACTTTAACCACATGTGATTTTTTTCTATTACAAATCTCAAATTGTGGAGTACAGAGGCAAATAAATAAATGATGGGTCTCTGACCCAAACATTATGGAGGGCACTGTATTAAACCAGCCACAGGATATAATTACTTTTTATTGCAATATATTACTTTCCACTGGAAATATTTAAAGTTTTCCTTTAAGTCCATGTCTTCGTGTGCTTAAGAGTTGGGACCTGTATCTGTGATTGCTTCTTCTGTTCAATCAGGTGAATTAGAATGATATTAGCTGATGTTTCTCTGATTGAGAGCTTGACGGTTTCACTGGTGTTTTATATTTCATGCATGTCAGGGATTTGTAAAGAGTAGTTGGGACAAACCTGAATATTTACTTTTTGACGGCGGCGCAGATTACAGCAGCGGCCCCTACAGCCTGTCTGTCTTTTTATTTTTTTTATTTTTGTCTAGTTAAATGTAGTTGTTTGTGTTTTTTTATACTGTTTTTAACTGTGTATATGTGGGGGCCAGGGGGGGGAGGGGGAAACTTTTAAAATCTCTTCCCTGCACGGGAGACCCGACCTTTTCCCTGTCGGGTCTCCGTTGTCGTTGGGGCCTAGCTCCGTGGAGCGGCCTCCGACCGGGACGACCTGGGGGCTCCAGTCGCGGAGCCTGCGGAGCTGCGGACTTACTGCCGGCCTCGGAGCGTGGTGGCTCGCTGCTGCGGCCCGACTCCGGAGCTCCAGCTGCAGACCTGTGGACTATGATATCGGGAGCTCATGGGTCCGGGTGAGAGACCACTTTCCGGAGCTCCTGCAACGCTACTTCTCCCGCCCGTGTTGCGGGGTTGGAACGACCCTGAGCGGGGCCGTAAATCGCCCGGCGCGGCTTTAATGGCCGCGGGACATTCCAGCGCCCGCCGGGGCTCCAACTTTGTGACTTTTGGGCCCGGAGCGAAGCTGTATACCGCCTGGCGCGGCCTCAACGGCCGTGGGACTTAACATTGCCCGCCTGGGGCTTCAACATCGGGAGAAAAATGGTGCAGGGGAGAGAAAAGACTTTGCCTTCCATCACAGTGAGGAGGAGATTCACTGTGATGGATGTTTTTCTGTAAATTGAATTGTTTGTGTGTCGTGTAGGAATTGTTTTGTTTGTATGGCTGTGGAAACGGAGTTTCGTTTGAGCCTCTTTGAGGTTCAAATGACAAGGAATAAAATCTAATCTAATCTTGACATGACAAATAAAGTAATTAACTGGGGAATATTAAACAATAAAACAAAGTGGTGGAGAAACTCAAAGGGTCAGGCAGGAAATGGACAGGTGATGTTTCGGGTTGGGATCCTTCTTTAGACTAAAGAACATAAAACTGTTCCGTGTTCTATGTTGAATGAATATTAAAGAATGTTTATCTAGATTTACAGAAGACAGTTGATGGATCTCAACTTAGTTTCAGTATTTGAAACTCATAGTGGTAGTCATTTGAGTCACATCACAGAAACAGGCCCTTTGGCCCAACTTGCACATGTCCCATGTACATTAGTCCCACCTCCCTGGGTTTGGGCTAGATCCCTCTAAACCTTTCCTATCCTTGCACCCTGTCCAGCTGACCTTTAAAAGTTGATATAGTACCTGTCTGAACTGCCTCTTCTGGCAGTTTGTTCCATATATCCATCACCCTCTGTGTGGAAAAGTTGCGCCTCAGTTTCCTGTTAAATATTTCCCCTCTCACCTTAAACTTGTTCTCTGGTTCTTGATTTACCTACCCATTCACCTGATTTATTTCCCTCCTGATCTTATACAACCCAACCTCCAGCGCTCCAAGGAATAAAGTCCTAGCCAGCTCTACCTCTCCCTCTAGCTCAGGCTCTCAAGTCCCGACAAGATCCACGTAAATCTTCTCTGCACTCTTTCCAGCTTACCAACATCCTTCCTATAGCAGGGTGACCAAAACCGAAGACAATACTCCAAATGTGGCCTCACCAATGTTTCGGAATATTGACTAGGATAGACTGTTTAGATCTCAGATGGGAAATGTCTTCACTCGGGAGGTGATGAATCTTTGTACGTTTCTACCTTGGAGGGTTATCGGGGCTCCTTATTGAGTTCATTCACTGCAGATGGAAAGATGGATTTTGAGGGAATCGAGGGATATGGTTATTGGTAGTTTAGATTTAGACGGGTTTTTTATTATCACGTATACTAAGGTTGCAATGAAAAGCTTTTTTATATGCTATCCAATCTGATCAGATAATACCATACATAAATTCAATCACCAAACTCCATTACAATAGGTAGTCCAAGGGGGAAGCTACAGAGTGCAGAATATAGTTCTCCGCATTGTAGCACAACAATTCCATGGACAAAGTCTAAAGTCCTCAAAGGGTTGGAGGTGAAAAAAAACTTGCCCTGCACATCCCCTTTAAACTTTGCCCTTCTTACGTTAAAGCTATGACCTTTAGTATTTGGGATTTCAGTTCTGACGCTATTCTGGTAGACCTCCTCTGAACCCTCTCCAAAGCTTACACATCCTTCCTGTAACAGAGCGACCAGAACTGAGTGGCCTCACCAATGTTTCAGAATATTGGCTAATCTTGGCTGTTTAGGATCTGAGATGGGAAATTTATTTACCCGGAAGGTGATGATTCTTTGTAAGTTTCTACCCTGGATGGTTATAGAGACCAAATACGACCAGCCAAAGTTACCAGGATACAATAGTGAAGTTTCGGAGGCTTTAACTTTAGATCCAGTTATCTAGCTCACCTTGGATCCATCCCATGGGGCTAAACCTGGTGCACTAGCCTACAATATGGGACCTTGTCAAATGCCTTCCTAAAGTCCGCAGCCCTGCCTACATCAATAATCCCGGTTACCTCCTCAAAAAAATGAAGAAAGTGTTTTACTGGGAGAAATCTGTGCCTCAGAGTTATTAAAAATGATCATGTATTACAGCTGGATTTCCAAGCAATAGCCTTGAAGTTTTAACGCCAGAGATTCCTGCAGAAAGAGATCGAGGGAACTGTATTACATCATTACAACTTCACCCCAAAGGCTGGGCTGCATTAATTCGGTGCACAAGCAACAGTGACGATCAAGAGGTGAGTGAATTCAATGACGCTAAATGTGGAAGAGGTTTTATTTTCATTAGCATTATATTACAATTAGACTAAAGAAGGGTCCCGACTCGAAACGTCACCTATCCATATTCTCCAAAGATGTTGCCTGACCCGTTGACTAACTCCAGCACTTTGTGTCTTATTTTATAAACCTTGTTTCTACATTACAATTATATTGGCTTGCCCATCAGGTTCTGATCCAGTCTTTCTGCTCTCACGTTAAATCTGTACCCCTGTGGAAAAGATCTGTGCATTTACCCTGTTTTTTCTCACGATTTTATACCCCTTTATATGATCACCCCCTCAACCTCCTGTGCTCCAAGGAATAAAATCCTACCCTGCCCACCCTCTCCCTAATGCCCAGGCCCTTGTGTCCTGGCAACATCCTTGTTAATCTCCTCTGCACTCATTCCAGCTTAATGACATACTTCCTATAGCAGGGTGATCAAAAGTGAACACAATACTCCAAATGTGGCCTCACCAGCATCTTATAACAGAATTATCAATTCTAACAGAACAACCTAGCAAACAGCTAACAATGGCCTGTTTCCTTTATCACCGTTACTTTTTTGCATGTCTTTCATTCATTTGTTCTATATCTCTGTACATCACCATCTATATCTCTCGATTCCCTTTTTCCTGACTCAGTCTGAAGAAGGGTCTCGATTTGAAACGTCACCTATTCCTTTTTTCCAGAGATGTTGTCTGAAGAAGGGTTTCGACCCGAAACGTTGCCTATTTCCTTCGCTCCATAGATGCTGCCTCACCCGCTGAGTTTCTCCAGCATTTTTGTCTACCTTCAATTTTCCAGCATCTTAAACGTGTTGTCTGACTCGCTGAGTTACTCCAGCTTTTTGTGTCTATTGGTTTAAACCACCATCTGCAGTTCCTTCCTATACATTCCAACTTCTCTATTCAGTAATTTGGCCAATTTACCAAAAGCATTCTTTATCCACCTACGATGCCATTTTCAGGGAACCTTGCACCAGTACTAGATCCCTCTGCTTTATAATATTCACTGTGAAGCTTTTGCCCTAATTTGACTTCCCACAGTGTTTTCACGAGTGATAGTCTCGAACTAGAGGGCGCAGTCTCAGAATAAAAGGACGTACCTTTAGAAAGGAGATGAGGAAGAATATCTTTAGTCAGAGGGTGGCGAATCTGTGGAATTCATTGTGACAGCAGGCGTGGGTGGCACAGTAGTGCAGCGGTAGAGTTGCTACCTTACAAAGCCAGAGACCCAGGTTCGATCCTGATTAAAGGTGCTATCTGTACGGATTATGTACGTTCTCCCTGTGGGTGCTCTGGTTTCCTCCCACACTGCAAAGACGTACAAGTTTGTAGCTTAATTGGCTTCGGTAACATTGTAAAATTGTCCCTAGTGTGTAGAATAGTGCTGGCGTATGGGTGCTCGTTGGTCGCCATGGACGTGGTGGCCCGAAAGGCCAGTTTCGGCACTCTATCTCTGAAGTCATCTAAAGCCACAGAGGGCTGCGTGGGCCAAGTCATTGGGGGTATATTTAAAGTAAAGGTTGACAGATTCTTGATCAGCAAGGATATCAAAGGTTACGCGGGGAAGGCAGGAAAATGGGGTGGAGAGCGAAAGATAGATCAGCCATGATTGAATGGCGGAATAGATTTGTTGGGCCAATATTCCTAATTCTGCCCCTATGACTTATGGACTAATGAAAATGGAACATTTCACACTTATTTGAATTAAACTCTATTTGCTATTCATCAGCCCTCTTGCCCAACTGATCAAGATCCTGTTGTAATTTTTGATAACCATCTTCGCTATCTACGATACCATCTATTTTGGTGTCATCATAAAACTTACTAATTATGCCATGTACATTCTCATGCATGTCATTGATACAAACCCCCAAACAGCAATGGTCCCAGCACTGATCCCTGAGACACACAATCACAGTCCCTAGGCTCTTCTTTGCAGCCCTTCTTAAATAGGGGCACAATATTAGCCACCCTCCAATCTTCCGGCACATCATCCGAGACTAACGATGATTCATATATCTCAACCAGGACTTCTGAAATGTCTTCTCTCTTTCCACAATGTCCGTGGATATTCCATAGCTCATGGAAACAGGCCCTTCAGCCCACTGAGTCCATGCTCGTCTTCAACCACCCATTTACATTCATCCTACATTAATTGTGTTCTAGGCAACTCTCCTAAATTCTATCACTCACGTACACACTGGGGACAATTTAGTAGCCAATCAACCTACCATCCCACGCGTCTTTGGAATGAGGGAGGAACCTGGTGCACCCAGAGTAGCCTACTCTGTCACAGGGTGAACAGCTCTTGACGACAGGATTGAATCCAGGCCTATAGCGCTGTGGCAGCAGTCTATACGATGTGTCACAGTGCCGCCCTCATCACATTTACCTTCAAGAAAGGAGACAAGTTTGGTTGCGTGCCGCAGAGTGGTGTCTCTGCTGATCGGCCCAGGGAAAATCTACACTGACATTAGTGGAGGAGCATCTTTTGTCACACAGCACAGAAACAGGCCCTTCGGCTCAATTCAACCATTCCGACCAAAATGCCCCATCTAAGCTATTCCCATTTAGATGTAATCGAGTCGTACAGCATGGAAATTTGGCTGCGTTTGGCCAATGTCCCTCTAAACCTGTCCTATTCATATACCTATTCAAATGTCTTTTAAATGCTGATATAGCACTTGTCTCAACTACCTCCTCTGGCAACTCGTTCTATGTACCCACCACCATCTGTGTGGAAAAAGTTGCCCCTCAGGTTTCTAGTAAATTGTTCCCCTCACATTAAGTTCTCTGAAAATAGAACATTACAGCACAGGAACAGGCCCCTCGGCCCATAATATTTGTGCCAAACATGAAGCCAACTGATCTCATCTGCCTGTACATGATCCATATCCTTCCATTCCCTGCATATGCCTATCAAAAGCCTCTTAAACACCACTATCATATCTGCCTCCACCACTACCCCTGGAAATGTGTTCTAGGCCCCATCTCCACCTCTGCCTCCACCACAAAATGTGGAAATGTGTTCCAGGCCCACAGCACTCTGTATAAAATAACTTGCCTCGCACATCTCCATTTCACTTTCTCCCTCTCACCTTATAGCTATGCTCTATATTGTTGGACATTTCCACCTTGAGAAAAAGGTTCTAACTGACGACCCAACCTCTGCCTATCAAGAAATCAATCTCTGGTATTGATTCCCTTATACTGGGTAAAAGACACTGCATTTACTCTGTCTATTCCCCTAATTATTTCATAAACATCTATGAGTTCACCCCCCAGTCGAGGCCTAGCCTGCCAGCCTCTCCCCATTACTCGGGCCCTTCAGTGACTCCAAAGATGACGATGGATCCGTGAACTTGCCAGCTTTACCTCCTATCCCTCCAGGGACATAAAGTCATAGAGTACAGCACAGAAATAGGCTTTTCAGCCCATCTTGTCCATGCCAATCTCAATGGCATTTTGGGCTAGTCCCATCTCTGCATTTAAATTCTCTAAACCCTTCCTATCAATATTTCTGTTTAAATGTATTTTAGAGTCATAATAAGTACCCACTTCTGTTGCTTCCTCCGGCATCTCATTCCAGATATGAACAACCCTCTGAGTGTAAAAGTTGCCCCAGAGATTCCTCTTAAATCTCTTGCCTCTCCAGACAAGCCTGTGCCCTCTCGTTTTAGAATCCTCTACCCTGGGAAAATGACTTTGAGCGTTCACTATATCCGTGCCCCTCATGATCTTGTACACCTTAATAAGGTCACCCCTCAGCCTTCTACGCTCTAAAGAAAAAAGTCCCGGCCTATCCAACCTCTCCCTATAATTCAAGCCCTCAAGCCCAGGTAACATCCTGGTGAATCTCTCCTGCACCCTTTCCAACTGACGACATCCTTCCTATAGCTGGGAGCTGTTGACTTTACCACAACTGGAACTGTAGACTTTACTCCAGGTGCGGTCACAACAACAACCTGTATTACTGCATCATGATGTCTCAAATGTGTTCTGTCTTGTATCCCGTTCCTTAAATTCTCTCCTTCCCGCTTTCTATTGAAACTCATTTCATTTCAAACTTTTCCCAGTTATGATAAAAAATATAATTGCCCTGAAATGAAACCTCCGCTGACTGATCTACTGAGTATTTGCAGCACCTCTTTATCAGATTTCCAACAATGGTGATTTACTTTTAGACTTTTAAAGAAAGTGGTAAGAACATGGTGAAGGGCATTCAAACTGAAACATTGTATCTTTGTGCCCACTTTATCTGTGCTTCACATGATGCGAAGAACTCTTATCTGCCTGCACACGATCCCTATCCTTCCATCCCCTGCTATCGATAAGCATATCTAAAAACCTCTTAAACACCACTATCATATCTGCCTCAGCCACCAATCCTGGCAGTAGGTCCCAGACACCACCCTCTGTGTAAAAAAAAAAAAAAAGTTGCCCTGCACATCTTCCTTGAACTTTGCCCCTCTAACCTTAAAGCTATAACCTCTAACCTGGGAGAAAGGTACTGGCTGTCTACCCTATCTATGTCTCTCATAATTTTATATACTTCTATCAGGTCTCCCCCTCTCTAACCTCTCCCTGTAACAAATACCCCCTAAGCCAGACAGAGCCTGGTAAACCACCTCTGCTCCCTCTCCAAAGCCTCCACGTCCTTCCATTAATGGGTCGACCAGAACTGCACGCAATATCCGAATGTGGCCCAACAAAAATCTTATAAAGCTGCATCATGACTTCCTGACTCTTATACTCAATGCACCAACCTATGAAGGCAAACATACCATGCGCCTTATCAGATCTGTACACTGTGAATGGCTTGATTGTAACCATGTATAGTTATTCCACTGACTGGATAGCACGCAACAAAAAAACTTTTCTTTGTACCTTGTTCCACTGATAATAAACTAAACTAATTACCTGTGTTGCTACTTTTGGGGAACTATTGAACTGCACCCAAAGGTCCCTCTATACATCAATGCTGTTTAAGGTCAAGTCATTGATTGTATATCTTCCCCTGGCATTTAACCTCCCAAAGGTTAAAGCACCTTGCACTTGCTCAAATTAAACTCCATCTGCCATTTCCCTGACCATTTCTGAAGGTGTTACCTATCCCGCTGTATACCTTGACAGCTTTCCTGTGTAAGAAAGAACTGCAGATGCTGGTTTAAATCAAAGATAGACACAAAATGCTGGGGTAACTCAGCAGGACAGGCAGCATCTCTGGAGAGAAGGAATGGATGACGTTTCAGGTCGAGACCCTTCTTCAGACTCTTCTCACAGTCCACGTCCCCCACAATCTTGGTGTCATTTGTAAACTTACTCACCAACCCACCGACGTTTACATCCAAGTCAATTATCACAATCAGCAGAAGTCCCAGCACATATTCCTGCAGTACTTCACTGGTCACAGACCTCCAGCCTGAATATGGTCCTTCCGCCACAACCCTCTATTTTCTATCAGTAAGCCAGTTCTGAATCCATATGACCAAATCACAATTAATCACATGCATTTTAATCTTCTGGGTCAACCTACCATGGGGGATTTATTAAATGCCTTACTAAAATCCATGTAGATAACATCCACCTCCGTGCCCTCATCGATCATCTTTGTCACCTCCTCAGAAAACTCAATCGAGTTAGTAAGCACGACCTGCCATGTACAAAGCTGACTACAAAGCCATGTACAAAGCACGACCTGCCATGTACAAAGCTGACTGTCCCTAATTAACCCATTCTCTTGGCAATGGGAGTTAATCCTAACCCAAAGTACCCTTCCCTACCACTGACGTGAGGCTCACCAGCTTTATAATTCCCTGGATTTTCTTTACTTCCCTTTCTTAAATAAAGGAACAACATTAGCTCCCCTCCAGTGCTGTGACTAGAGAAGATGCAGAGGTCATTGTCAAAGCTCCCGCAATCTCCTCTCTCAGTAACTTTGAGTAAATTCCATCAGATCCTGGGGATTTATCCATCTTCATGTTCCTCAAAAGCCCCAACACCACCACCTCCTTAACCTCAATGTGCCCTTGTACATTAGTATTCTCCATACTGATCTCACTATCCTCCATGCCCTTCTCCTTGGTGTAATCAAGTGCAAAGTACTCGTTTGGTACCTCACCGACATCCCTAGACGCCAAGCACAAATTTCCTCCTTTATCCTTGAGGGGTTCTATCTTCTCACTGGTTTTTTAATATCGATATGAAAAGCTTTGGGACTCTCTTTATTCTGACTCGCTAGAGCCATTTCCTTTTTACAGATGAGTTTCCAGTATTTGAGAAGTCCAATGACATACTTGTGTTTGTTTCTAACCAGTGGACTTGCATCTATGAATTCCAAGATGGGCCTCCAGTTCGGACATCCTCCCCTCGTTCCTCGCTTTGCCTCACGCACTACATTGAAGAAGCGAACGTAGGCCGTGGTTACATTAAGGAACTTTGCTTCAGTCCAGACGGCCGATTGATTTGTTCGCCTTTTGGCTATGGGATTCGCTTGTTAGGGTTTGACAGCTGTTGCAACGAACTGTGCGATTGCTTGCCAAGAGAAGCAGTCTCACTGCAGGAGATCAGGACTATTTACTCACACAGCGATGTCGTGCTTACAACCAAATTCTCACCCACTCACTGCCAGCTTGCCTCCGGGTGCCTTAGCGGGCAGGTATACTTGTACCAGCCCAAGTTTTGAACAGCCTGGAAGACAACGTGTGGGTTGTGAACTCAAAACAAAAGTAAAATCTTTTAATAATTACAACAAATCAAAATTAATGATTCATGTTCAAGGTATTTGATGTCATCCTGAAATCCAATCCCATTTGGTTCTGTTCACTCCTATAAACCAGTGTGTGTATGTTATGATATTCCACAGATTAAGCTGTTTTCCTGCAGTTAGCTCCTTTGAAGAGTCATCGTCTAGTTTTGTGTGATTTATAGCCCTGCTAATGTAAAATTATATCAACAATTTGTGTAAAACTTGTTAGCTCAGAACTGTATATATGCTGCAAATGCTGTTCAGTTGCTGAAATATCATGTGTTGGGTAAAGGCCCTGGGATATGGAATAATAAATTTGACCTTGAGTTTTATTTCCTATTTAAATGCAATATTACAGAAGTACTGACTAACATTCCTGTAGATATTTAGCGAGACCGTGAAAGTAAATTATTTAACTTAAGATAAAAAATATACATTCTGAAATGTTACAATTTATACTCTTTTTATTAGATCAGAGTATAAATATATCCATAACATCACAAATTCTCATAGCAGCTGGTATTAAATTTTAATAAATTAGCAACATCAATGTGCTGTTGTTCAATTTCCTGTATGTTTCATATAATAGTCCTAACACTTGTGAATGTCAATAGATTTGCTGTCGACTGCATAAAGCGATTAACAAAAGTAATTTGCAACTCCACTTGCTGAACATACATTGTTTTGTAGGGCGGTGGAGGCAGGTTCTCTGGATGCTTTCAAGAGAGAGCTAGATAGGGCTCTTAAAAATAGCGGAGTCAGGGGATATGGGGAGAAGGCAGGAACGGGGTACTGATTGGGGATGATCAGCCATGATCACATTGAATGGCGGTGCTGGCTCGAAGGGCCAAATGGCCTACTCCTGCACCTATTGTCTATTGTCTATTGTAGGTGGTAGGAAGAGAGAGGTTTTGTTGGTGAAAGTGTATGGGGGGAATAGTGTCTCAAATTTGAGTTTTTTGAAGAGCTGACCACAAGAAGGTTGATGAGAGCAGTGTGCCAGATGTTGTATACATGGACTTCTGCTGATAGGTACCGCCACGGTAGACTGGTCTGGAAGGTTTGATTACACAGCATCCAGGACGAACTAGAAAATTGGATGCAAAATTGATTTAAAGGGGTGAGACAAAGGTATGATAAAGGCTCGTTTTTCAGCCAATAACAAGTGTATGCCTCAGGGATTGGTGCTGGTCCACTCTTGTTCATTATTTAATGATTTGGATGTGAATGTATGTGTGGTTAGTACGTTTGCAGGTGACACTTTAGATTGGTGGTATATAGGACAGTGAAGAGATCATCTAAGATTACAATGTGATATTGATCTACTGAGTCAATGGCAGATTGAATTATTCAAATTAATGTGAGGTGTTGCATTTGGTGAGATAGCACAGAATAGAACTTGCATGGCAAATGGTAGAGCCCTGGGAATGGTTGCAGAACAGAGGTACCTAGAATGTGCAGGGACTTAACTTGAAAGTGGCGATACAGTGAGACGGGATGATGAAGAGGGCATTTAATATACCAGCCTTAATCAGTCAGGTTATTGAGTACAGGAGTTGGGAGGTAATGTTAAAGTTGTTCAAGCCGTGGGTAAGGCTGCTCTTGGAATAATGTGTGCGTTCTGGCCACCCTGATATAGGCAAGAGTGTTTTAATTGTCAGATGTACCCACAACAGAACAATGAAACTCTTACTTGCAACAGCATAACTGGTATGTACACACAATAGACAGAGATAATAAATAAAAAATACAACAAATGAATAACCCCAATAGTTGTGCAAAGAAAGTTAAACTCAGGACAGCCCATAGTTCATTGGTAAAGGGCCTGTCCCACTTGGCCGTCATTAGTACCTCACGCAGATGGCGGCGAAGATTTTGTACATCACAAAATCCTGCGACGCCGCGCGTGGCCGCGCGTCACTGCCTATGTCATCACGCACCATGCGCGCATCACGTGCGTGTCACGACGCATGTCGTGACGTGTAAATGATGTCGCGTAAATTACGCACAAATGACTGCCAAGTGGGACAGGCCCGGTGTTGTGTAGTGTTTGAGAGCCTGCTGGTTGCTGGGAAGAAGCTGTTCTTGAACCTGGGATGTAATGTTTTTTCGGCTCCTGTTCCTGTGGCCAGGGTAGTGTGGGTCTCTGATGATGCTGGTTGCTTTGAGAAAATGGTATTAAACTGGAAAAGATGTATGAGGATAACATCAGGTCTGGAGAATTTTGGTTATAAAGAGAGGGTGGATAGGATGAGTATTATATCCCTGGAGAGTAGGAGGGGTGACCTTGTGGTTTATAAAATAACTAGACCAAGTGTAGACCCGTTGGGTCTGCTCCCCAACACAAGATTCCACCACTCACCCGTTCCCCCAACTCAATATTGCACCACTCACACATGGTCCCCAACTGCGCAGGCGCGGCTCATTTCTCCTCATCCCCAGCACTCCCTCCCCCTCCTCTTCAGCCTCCCCTTTCAATCCCTGGAGAGGGAGGGTAGAGGGAGGGGAGAGTGGCAGAGAGGGAGGGGGTAGAGAGGGTGGGAGTGAGGGTAGATAGGCAGGGGGCATCTCCCTCCACCTCCCCCCCTTCTCCCTCCAACTCCCCCCCCCCCCCCCCATCTCCCTCTACCACCCCACTCCCCACCCCATCTCCCTCCTCATTTCCCTCATCCTCCTCCCTCACTCCCATTCCCTACCCAGGTCGTAGAGCAGCGCCAGGGCCTGGAACTCGGCCCGGCCCTGGCTGTTGACTTATTCACCGCGAATGCTGGAGTGCCCCTCCCTCCCGGAGTGTCCCGTCCTGCCTTGAAAACCTTGAAATCAAACAGTTTTAGGGCTGTTTTTAAAATTTTAAACGATTAATAACTTTGGAAATATAGGTGGGAATGCGATGGGAAGATTTTTATCGCCTCGACAGGAAAAATGTGAGTAGGATGTGTGAAAATGGGAAGGCTGTGGCCTAGCGTTTGGAAGAAAGTAGGGAGTTAACCAGATATTCTCTCACACACAGTCACACACACACACACAGTCACACACACACACACAGAGTCACACACACACACACACACACACACACACACAGCCACAAAGACGAAGACAGTATTATAAAGAGGAGGAGCATAGATATGGTTAATAGCCACAATTTCCCTGGGGTTGGGGTCTAAACTAGTGGGCATATACAGTATTAGAAGGGGAGAATTAAAAGGGATCTAATGGGTAAGTAGAGGGTGGTGCACATTATAGGGAATGAGCTGCCAGAGGAAGTGGTAGAGGTGGGTGCTTTTATCTATCTATCTATCTATCTTCTATCTATCTATCTTCTATCTATCTATCTATCTATCTTCTATATACTTTTAAAACTCTGTGTGTGTCGTCCGTCTGTACGTCCGACGGCCTGCTTGACTTTGCCGCGCCGCCTTTGATACGGCCCCTGGCCCGCACGGCGCGCGGAAAGGCCCACGTTTTTCGCCATTTCCAAAGAGATGACATTTATCTTTACGAATAGCCACTCCTGATTAAATTATGTCCTGTTTATGTACACTTTTTTAAATAAAATCCATCCCCCCCCAACCCCAATGTGATTTTCTCCGATTGCCTCCGATTTTCTCCGAAAACGACGCCATCTTTTTTTCCTAGATTTTCTCCGAAAACGACGCCATCTTTTTTTTCCAGATTTTTCAAAAAACGACGTCATCTTTTTTTCACCAGATTATCACCCCGGGGTCTCAATCACGTTCGGGGACAACACCCCTGGGTGTCAAGCACTTCCAAACCCCCCCCCCCCCCACCCCCATGTGATTTTCTCCAATTTTCAAAGAAAACGCCGCCATCTTTTTTTCGCCGATTTCCGCAGAAAAAGACGCCATCTTTTTTTCACACATTTCCTCAAATTTCTTTTTTTCGCCAATTTTCACCCCCGGTGTCTGAATCACGTTCGGGAACAACACCCCTGGGTGTCAAGCACTTTCGGGGACCAGACCCAACGGGTCTGCACTTGGTCTAGTTATTATATAAAACTCTGTGTGTGTCGTCCGTCTGTACGTCCGACGGCCTGCTTGACTTTGCCGCGCCGCCTTTGATACGGCCCCTGGCCCACGCGACGCGCAGAAAGGCCCACCTTTTTCGCCATTTCCAAAGAGGTTACGTTTATCTTTACATAAACCCACTCCTGATTAAATTCTGACCTGTTTGTGTACACGTTTTTTAATAAAATCCATTCCCCCCCCAACCCAAATGTGATTTTTCCGAAGTTCTCCGAAAACGACGCCATCTTTTTTTTCCCGAATTTTTCAAAAAACGACGCCATCTTTTTTTTGCCGATTTTCACCAACGGGTCTGAAGCACGTTCGGGAACAACACCCCGGGGTGTCATCCATCCCCCCACCAACCCCCATGTGATTTTCTCCGATTGTTTCCGATTTTCAAACACAACGACGCCATCTTTTTTTCGCCGAATTTCGCCTAAAACGACGCCATCTTTTTTTCCCAGAATCCCTCCAGTTTTTTCACAAAACGACGCCATCTTTTTTAAACCCATTTTCACCACCAGGGTCTGAAGCACGTTCGGGAACAACACCCCTGGGTGTCAAGCACTTTCGGGGACCAGACCCAACTTTTAAAACTCTCTGGCTGTCGTCCGTCTGTACGTCCGACGGCCTGCTTGACTTTGCCGCGCGGCCTTTGATACGGCCCCTGGCCCACACGGCGCGCGGAAAGGCCCACGTTTTTCGCCATTTCCAAAGAGATGACATTTATCTTTACGAATAGCCACTCCTGATTAAATTCGGTCCTGTTTATGTACACGTTTTTAATAAAATCCATCCCCCCCCAACCCAATGTGATTTTCTCCGATTGTCTCCGATTTTCTCCGAAAAAAATTTCCCCCGATTTTCTCCGGAAAAAACGCCATCTTTTTTTCGCCGATTTTCTCCGATTTTTTCCGAAAACGACGCCATCTTTTTTCCCCCGATTTTCACCTCCGGGGTCT
>JAXLNO010005714.1:349500-448607 GCA_038087875.1 Malacoraja senta | reverse complement strand
TCTCTTCCCCTACTCCTCTCCCCTTCCCCTCACTCCACCTCTAACATCCCCTCCCCCCTTCCTACCCCCCCCTCTCCCCCACCCTGCTCTCCTCTCCCTCCCAATCTCTCCCCTTTCCTCCACCCCCTCTCCCTCCCTCCCCCTCTCCTCTTCTCTTCCCACCCCATCTCCCTCTCCCCTCGTCTCTCACCACCCCGTCTCCCTCCCCCCCCCCCCCGCAAACGCACGTTGGGGAAACAGCCCGCCAACAGTCTCTCTGTCTTTAAAGAAGGAACTGCATATGCTGGAAAATCGAAGGTACACAAAAAAAAGCCGGAGAAACTCAGCTGGTGCAGCAGCATCTATGGAGCGAAGGAAATAGGCAACGTTTCGGGCCGAAACATGTCTGAAGATGGGTTTCGTCCAAAAGCGTAGCCTATTTCCTTCGCTCCATAGATGCTGCTGCACCCGCTGAGTTTCTCCAGCTTTTTGTTGTGTACCAGTCTCTCTGTCTCTCCCCTCTCTCTCTCTGCCCTTCTCTCTTCACAGCCGACTCATGCACGCCCGTTCCAACCCTACCCCCCTTCACCTCTCTCCCCTTCCTCTCCGCCCCCCTCCCCCCCGTCCTATCTCCCCCTCCTCCCCCCCTTCCTCTCCCCCATTCCTCTCCACCCTCCTCCCCCTCCTCACAAAAAACTTTTTTCTAACATTAAATTTTCCACGTTTGTTACATCTCTACCATTTTGAAATTTCTAGATTCTTAACGATTGTCTTTAATTCTTAAAGACAACAATTAATTCAAATTCCGTTTTTAAAAATAAATTTGCTGTCTTTTCATTGACATCTTAGATTCAAAATCATTGTTTTTTCACTTTGTCAACGTTGACATTTTTTGTGTTTTTTTAAAGATCGTTTGTGGGGGCGGGTGCTTAGTGTCTGTCACTGTTTGTGGAGGCGGGCACGCGCTCTCCATTCAAACAGACGCTCTCATCTGTTTGTGGGGGCGCATGTTTAGTGTGTGTGACGACACACGCTCCTCCCCCGCTTTGGTGCATGAGTCGCGCGCAGCTCAGCGGTTATTCGAATTTTTCACCAACCGTCATTCTGACTTTGCTTGTGAAGAGAAAAGTCCTGAATTGCATTTGTCTGACGATAAGAATTAGCTTTATTTTTATGGATTGAATTTATTTGTTTCTCATTTACCTGATCATTATAAATCTTAGAGTGCATTTCATTTAAAAGATTAATTTTTTAAGATTAACCTTTGATTGCATTTCATTTTTAATTTCTTTATTTTTATTACATCGAATTTTCTCACTTAACGTTACTACTTTTTAACACTAACTTTTAATTTCAAATCCCCTCCCTCCCTCTCTCCCCCCTCCTATCTCCCCCTCCTCTCTCCCCCTTCCTCTCCCCCCTCTTCCTCCCCCCTCCTCTCAAAAATCTTTTTTCTAACATTACATTTTCCCCGTTTGTTACATCTTTACCATTTTGAAATGTCTAAATTCTTAACGATTGTCTTTAATTCTTAAAGACAACATTTCATTTCAAATACCGTTTTTAAAAATAAATTTGCTGCCTTTTCATTGACAGCTTAGAGTCAAAATCATTGTTATTTCACTTTGTCAACGTTGATTTTTTTTTAGATTTTTTTAATAGTTAAAATAAAACTTTTTTCAAGCATTAAATTTTCCCCGTCTGTTACATCTTTACAATTTTGAAATTTATAAATTCTTAACGATTGTCTTTAATTCTTTAAATCAGCATTTTTTTGATTTTTAATTGACGTTTAAATTGACAACATATTAAAAAAAAAAAATCATTGTAATTGATAACAGATTTCATTGTGATTGATTTCATTCTAGAGGAAAGGCTCCATTTTCAAGAAATTGATCTGTTTTTATTGACAACTGAGATTTCAAAACAATTTCTTTGTGATTTATTTCATTTGATCTGAAAGCTACCATTTGGAATATATTGATCTGTCATCATTGATAACTGAGAGTGTGTGTTTGGGCATTTTTTAATTCAGAAAAATTCAATTTTGAATAATTTAATCCAGTCTTCATTGCCAACTGAGATTCTGTTTTCAAATCATGCCAAGAGGAAGGAATAGACATACAGGACGGTCGTCTGATGAGAAAGTGAGACATCGAGAAGTAATGAGGAGGAGAAAAGAACAACTGACTCAGCAAGAAAGAACACAACATCTCCGAGATAAACCGGAGATAAACCAGGAGAGAACGGCACAACAGACACAGCCAGAAACATCTCAATGTCTCCAAGATAGTCGGGGTACACAGCGGGAGAGAAGTGCACATGAGACAAACCAGGAGAGAAGGGCACAAGAGACACAGCCTGAAACATCTCAGTGTCTACAAGATAGTCGGGGTAAACAGCGGGAGAGAAGTGCACATGAGATGCAGCAAAAAACAACTCAACGTCTCAGAGAAAAACGAGAGAGAGAGCGCAAGAGAAAGGCTGAAGAGACGCACCAAGAAAGAACTCAACGTCTCAGAAATCAACGAGAGTGGGAGGGGGAGAGAAGGGATAAAGAGACGGAGCCAGAAATAAGTCAACGTCTCAGAAATAAACTAGAGAGAGAGCAGGAGAGAATGACCCGAGAGACGGAGCCAGAAAGAAGTCAACGTCTCAGAAATAAACGAGAGAGGAAGCAGGAGAGAAGGACTCAAGAGACAGAGCCAGAAAGAAGTCAACGTCTCAGAAATCAACGAGAGAGAGAGCAGGAGAGAATGACTCGAGAGACGGAGCCAGAAAGAAGTCAACGTCTCAGAAATAAACGAGAGAGGAAGCAGGAGAGAAGGACTCAAGAGACAGAGCCAGAAAGAAGCCAACGTCTCAGAAATAAATGAGAGAGGGAGCAGGAGAGAAGGACTCGAGAGACAGAGACAGAAAAAAGTCAACGTCTCAGAAATAAACAAGAGAGGGAGCAGGATAGAAGGACTCAAGAGACAGAGCCAGAAAGAAGTCAACGTCTCAGAAATCAACGAGAGAGGGAGCAGGAGAGAAGGACTCAAGAGACAGAGCCAGAAAGAAGTCAACGTATAAGAACTAAACGAGAGAGGGAGCAGGAGAGAAGGACTCAAGAGAGAGAGCCAGAAAGAAGTCAACGTCTCAGAAATAAACGAGAGGCGGAGCAGGAGAGAAGGACTCAAGAGACAGAGCCAGAAAGAAGTCAACGTCTCAGAAATAAACGAGAGGCGGAGCAGGAGAGAAGGGCTCAAGAGACAGAGACAGAAAGAAGTCAACGTATCAGAAAATAAACGAGAGGCGGAGCAGGAGAGAAGGACTCAAGAAACAGAGACAGAAAGAAGTCAACGTATCAGAAATAAACGAGAGGCGGAGCAGGAGAGGACTCAAGAGACAGAGCCAGAAAGAAGTCAACGTCTCAGAAATAAACGAGAGGCGGAGCAGGAGAGAAGGGCTCAAGAGACAGAGACAGAAAGAAGTCAACGTATCAGAAATAAACGAGAGAGGGAGCAGGAGAGAAGGACTCGAGAAATGCATCAAGAAACAACTCAACATCTTGAGGAACATCAAGAAAGAATACAAATGAGATGCAGAGATGGGAGATGAAAGAACTAGAAGGCTGGATGAACAACGAAATGCACGACTTACAAGGAGAAATATTAATGCTGATGTTGGTCAAATGACCAATGGTTTGCGTTCATTGTCGAGCTAAACGCTACTCAGGAGAAACGACCCACTTTTGCTGCATGAAGGGTAAGGTCAACATTGCTCCTCTGAAAACACTCCCGAATGCACTCATTAATTTGTATACAGGTGACACGCCACAAGCACATGAGTTCCAAAAGAATATTAGACAATACAATTGCCTCTTTCAATTCACGTCATTTGGTGCCAAGGAAGTGGTGTCACATGGATGGAATCCTTCAGTGATCATTCAAGGCCAGATTCATCATTTAATTGGTTCTCTGATGCCTGACCAAGATCAACAAAGTAAATTCTTACAAATCTATTTCATGGACCCGCAAGATAGCATTGAGTTGCGAATGAGTATACTCCAAGATGCTGGTGTTCAAAGGGACACTGTTGAAATGCTTGAAAACATGATAAGACTAAACAACCCTTACATTCATTCACTTGTGATGGCGATGGAGAGAATTAGAGATTTACCGGAGGCATCAATCGTTATTGATCCCAATTATCGGCCACCTTTCCAACATGAACGGAGGTTTAACACGCAAACTGCAAATGAAGTTGCCGTCCTTATAGCAAACAGTAATGAGCCTGTGGCAACATCACGCCACATTGTCTTGAGAAGAAGAGGAAGAGGTGGAGCAGAAGGTGGTCTGCAAATCATTTCAGAGTCCCATAGGTCTTATGACAGTTTTCAATACATCTTTTTCTTTCCACTTGGTGATGACGGGTGGCATTCACAACTCCAAATGAGTACTGGCAGGAAATTGACACTAATGCGATATTATGCATATAGGATCATGAATCGTGACAATGAATTCAACCAGCTTTTGAGAGGAGAACGACTCTTCCAACAATATCTTGTTGATATGGCGGCTAAAATGGAAGGTGATAGACTTAATTATATTCGCATGAATCAGGTATCGTTGAGGTCAACGACGTACAAAGGACTGACGGATGCATTACATGATGATAATGACTTGGAAAACATTGGAAGGCGCATCATCCTCTCTTCAACATTTGTCGGTGGTCCCAGATATATGATGGGACGATGCCAGGACGCAATGATGCATGTTCGGAAGTATGGTACTGCTGCATTCTTCATTACAATGACCTGCAATCCAAATTGGAGCGAGATCCGACAGTGCCTCTTTCCAAATCAGCAGCCGTCTGATAGACCGGAATTAATAGCAAGAGTATTCGAGCTGAAAAGAAAAATATTCATGAAGACCGTCACTGGACCAGATGGCTTCTTTGGAAACTGTATTGCTTTCATCTTGACTATGGGATATCAGAAGAGAGGCCTGCCTCATTTCCATTGTCTGCTTTGGCTTGATGAAGCGAGTAAGCCAAGACCTCAACATTATGAAAGATTTGTGCAAGCTGAAATTCCAGACCCACAAGCAGATCCTGAGCTGCATAAATTGGTAATCAAGCACATGATCCATGGACCGTTCTGCAAGGCCACATCTCATATAACCATATAACCATAACAGCACGGAAACAGGCCATCTCGGCCCTTCAAGTCCATGCCGAACATTTTTTAATTTTTTTTTTAAATTAAAAATAAATACTTCCCCCTAGTCCCATCTACCTGCACTCAGACCATAACCCTCCATTCCTTTCCCGTCCATATACCCATCCAATCTATTTTTAAAGGATAACATCAAACCTGCCTCCACCACTTCCACTGGAAGCTCATTCCACACAGCTACCACTCTCTGAGTAAAGAAGTTCCCCCTAATGTTCCCCCTAAACTTCTGTCCCTTAATTCTCAAGTCATGTCCCCTTGTTTGAATCTTCCCTACTCTCAATGGGAAAAGCTTATCCACGTCCACTCTGTCTAACCCGCTCATAATTTTAAAGATCTCTATCAAGTCCCCTCTTAACCTTCTGCGCTCCAAAGAATAAAGACCTAACTTGTTCAACCTTTCTCTGTAACTTAGTTGCTGAAACCCAGGCAACATTCTAGTAAATCTCCTCTGTACTCTCTCTATTTTGTTGACATCCTTCCTATAATTAGGCGAACCAAATTGTACTCCATACTCCAGAATTGGCCTCACCAATGCCTTGTACAATTTTAACATTACATCCCAACTTCTATATTCAATGCTCTGATTTATAAAGGCCAGCACACCAAAGCTTTCTTTACCACCCTATCTACATGAGATTCCACCTTCAGGGAACTATGCACAGTTATTCCTAGATCCCTCTGTTCAACTGCATTCCTCAATTCGCTACCATTTACCGTGTACGTCCTATTTTGATTTGTCCTGCCGAGATGTAGCACCTCACATTTGTCAGCATTAAACTCCATCTGCCATCTTTCAGCCCACTCTTCCAAATGGCCTAAATCTCTCTGTAGACTTTGAAAATCTACTTCATTATCCACAACACCACCTATCTTAGTATCATCTGCATACTTACTAATCCAATTTTCCACACCATCATCCAGATCATTGATGTACATGACAAACAACAGTGGACCCAACACAGACCCCTGAGGCACCCCACTAGTCACCGGCCTCCAACCTGACAAACAGCCATCCACATTACTCTCTGGCTCCCATTCAGCCACTGTTGAATCCATCTTGCTACTCCACCATTAATACCCAACAATTGAATCTTCTTAACCAACCTTCCATGAGGAACCTTGTCAAAGGCCTTACTGAAGTCCATATAGACAACATCCACTGCTTTACCCTCATCAATTTCCCTAGTAACCTCTTCGAAAAATTCAAGAAGATTAGTCAAGCATGACCTTCCAGGCACAAATCCATGTTGACTGTTCCTAATCAGACCCTGCTTATCCAGATGCTTATATATATTATCTTTAAGTATCCTTTCCATTAATTTGCCCACCACTGACGTCAAACTAACAGGTCTATAATTGCTAGGTTTACTCTTCGAACCCTTTTTAAACAACGGAACAACATGCGCAGTACGCCAATCCTCCGGCACTATTCCCGTTTCTAATGACATTTGAAATATTTCTGTCATAGCCCCTGCTATTTCTACACTAACTTCCCTCAATGTCCTAGGGAATATCCTGTCAGGACCTGGAGACTTATCCGTTTTCATATTTTTCAAAAGTGTCCGCACGTCCTCTTCTTTGAATCTCACAGTTTCCATTGCTACTCTGCTCGTTTCCCTTACCACACATAATTCCATATCCTTCTCCTTCGTGAATACCGAAGAAAAGAAATTGTTCAATATCTCCCCCATCTCTTTTGGCTCTGCAGATAGCTGTCCACTCTGACTCTCTAATAGACCAATTTTATTCCTTGTTATCCTTTTGCTATTAATATAGCTGTAGAAACCCTTTGGATTTACTTTCACCTTACTTGCCAAAGCAACCTCATATCTTCTTTTAGCTTTTCTAATTTCTTTCTTAATATTCTTTTTACATTCTTTATACTCCTCAAGCACCTCATTTACTCCATGCTGCCTATAATTATTGTAGATCTCTCTCTTTTTCCGAACCAAGTGTCCAAGTTCCCTTGAAAACCATGGCTCTTTCCATTTTTTACTATTTCCTTTCAACCGAACAGGGACATAAAGATTCTGTACTCTTAAAATTTCACCCTTAAATGTCCTCCATTTTTCTTCTACATCCTTCCCATAAAACAACATGTCCCAATTCACTCCTTTTAAATCCTTTCGCATCTCCTCAAAGTTAGCCTTTCTCCAAACAAAAATCTCAACCCTAGGTCCAGTTCTGACCCTCTCCATAATTATATTGAAACTAATGGTATTGTGATCACTGGACCCGAAGTGCTCCCCGACGCATACCTCCGCCACCTGCCCTGTCTCATTTCCTAACAGGAGGTCCAGCACTGCCCCTTCTCTAGTAGGTACCTCTATGTATTGCTGCAAAAAACTATCTTGCACACATTTTACAAACTCCAAACCATCCAGCCCTTTTACAGAATGTGTTTCCCAGTCTATGTGTGGAACA
Source organism: Malacoraja senta (assembly GCA_038087875.1). Taxonomy (NCBI): domain Eukaryota; kingdom Metazoa; phylum Chordata; class Chondrichthyes; order Rajiformes; family Rajidae; genus Malacoraja; species Malacoraja senta. The sequence goes on along the minus strand of JAXLNO010005714.1, from coordinate 440,986 downwards.
TTGAAATCTCCCTCAATCACTACCTTGTGCTTACTACTAATATCTGCTATCTCCTTACATATTTGCTCTTCCAATTCTCGCTCCCCATTTGGCGGTCTATATTACACCCCTCCCTATAAGTGTTGCTACACCTTTCCCATTTCTCAGTTCCACCCAAATAGCCTCCCTAGACGAGCCCTCTAATCTATCCAGCCAAAGCACTGCTGTAATATCTTCCTTGACAAGCAATGCAACACCCCCACCTCTTGCCCCTCCAATTCTATCACCCCTGAAGCAACAAAATCCTGGAATATTTATTTGCCAATCACAGCCCTCCTGCAACCATGTTTCACTGATCGCCACAACATCATACTTCCAGGTGTCAATCCAGGCTCTAAGCTCATCCACCTTTCTTACAATGCTCCTAGCATTAATATATACACATTTAAGAAACCCACCACCACTTATTCTCTGTTTATTATCTTTTTCTTCTTTCTCCCCTACATTTTGGGTCCGAGTGCTTCCCTTCTCTGCCTCCTGCCTCCCACATTTTCCACTAGCTTTCTCTATTTGAGTCCCTCCCCCCAACCGTTCTAATTTAAAGTCTCCCCAGTAGCCTTTGCAAATCTCGATGTTGGAAGGAAGGAAGATGCACCAAGAGATTCCCAAAGCCATTTGTCGAAAGCACAATGTATGGAGATGATTCGTATCCTCTGTACAGGAGAAGATCTCCAGCAATGGGAGGATTTCAGGGACATCAAGAAGGACGTCCGTTACCGACTATTACTTCTAATTGGGGTGTGCCCTATAATGCAGAACTATTGAAGGCTTTCCAATGTCACCTCAACGTCGAAATATGCTGCTCTATACAGTCAATCAAATACGTCATCAAGTACACCTTGAAGGGATGTGATCAGGCAGCTTTTGGAATTAACGTAAATGACGAGATTAAACAGTACCTGAATGGAAGATACATTGGTCCTTCAGAGGCAGCGGCATCAGTCCTTGGATTTCTTACTCATGAGAGACACCCCCGTCATTCGACTTGATGTACATCTACCAGACCAACAACAAGTATTTTTGATGTTGCTCAGCAAGGGATGAATGATGGAATGGCGAGAACCACTTTGACTGAATTTGTTCGATTGAGTTCTGAAGATCCGTTTGCAAGAACACTATTGTACGTTGATGTACCTCGATTTTATACATGGAGCAGCAAGAGATGGCAAAGAAGGAAGGTTGGGAAGAGAGTGGATAACTTCCCAGGTATTTTTGAAGTCAACGTTCTTGGACGAATACATGTCATTTCTCCAAAACACGGCAACCTCTTCTACATGAGACTGCTTCTGCATCACGTGAAAGGACCAGTGTCTTTCGAGTCTTTGAAGACACATAATGGAGTAATTCTTCCTTCCTTCAAAGACGTCGGCAGAGAAAGAGGTTTGTTGGAAGCTGACGACCATTGGCAACAAACAATGGAAGATGCTGAGATGACAAGACTCCCCAGGGCAATCAGGGATTTGTTTGTTGTTCTGCTGACAAATACTGACATCAACGATCCTCTACAATTATGGGATCGCTTCAAGAATTGCATGTCTGAGGATTACCTTGAGAGCGAGCGAAGAAGAAAAAGTGATCGGAATATCACAATTGATGACAGACATCATGATCAGGCTCTGTTTTATATTCAGGACAAGCTTGAGAATTGCAACACCACACTGGAAAATTTTTCCTTGCCTCGGCCAAGAAATGAAAGGATGGACATTGATGGTGAAAATGTTGATTTACTTAATGAATTGAATTACAATAGATCAGAACAGCGATTTGTTGATGAGAATGAGCCTCTGCTGAATGCTGAGCAGAGAGAAGTTTATGACCATGTGTGCGACTGCTTGCAAAGGAGTCTATCTTCAATGATTTTCATTGACTCACCAGGAGGAACAGGAAAGACATTTATCATAAATTTGATCCTCTCCACAGTTAGAGCTCAAGGTCAAATTGCCATTGCTGTAGCATCGTCTGGTATCGCAGCCACATTAATGCCTGGTGGAAGAACTGCACATTCTCGATTCAAGATACCTATCCATGTGACGGAGGATTCAACGTGCAACATCAACAGCAACTCTAAAACGGGAGATTTCTTCAGGAGAGTGAAGCTCATTGTTTGGGATGAGTGTCCAATGATTAGGAGGGAGTGCTTTGAAGCGGTGGATAGAACTCTTCAAGATGTATGCCGCAAAAAGGATAATTTTGGCGGAATTCTTACCATTTGTTGTGGTGATTTTAGACAACTCCTTCCTGTAGTGAAGATGGGAAGTGATATTGATGTTCAAAACGCCTGAATCAAGACATCGTACTTGTGGCGGACTTTCACAAAGTTAGAATTGAAGAGAAATATGCGATTGACCGAAGGAGAGGGTGATTATTCTAAATTTTTGTTGGATGTAGGAGAGGACAACATTGCAAAGAATGAAGACAATGAAATTGACATTCCAGAAGACATGGTTCTCTCAGCAAGAACACTGGATGACTGCATTGATTATATCTATCCAGCATTTGACCACCTTGGTTCTTGGTTTCTTGGTCCTCCAAAATATTCCAAATTGAATTTAAACTGGAGGTGGTGGAGGGATGACTTAAGCCAGAAAGGGTTTTTGGGAAGAAAGAGCTACCTTAAATTTAGTTGCATCTGGTTGGGTAACTAAAGTAGGGTGGAGATTATTCCATGCTGTAATTGTGCGGGGGAAGAATGAATTGCTGTGCACATCTGTCTTGGTAGCTGGAATCACAAATTGGATCGAATGCCCTCGTCTGCTCTTAATTGGTTTGGGTTCGGTGTAGGTCTTGTAATCTATGTCGAGCTGACCATTTAACATTTTGTAAAAACAGGTCAAACGGTGAGCTTCACGTCTGTCTTGGAGAGGGTTCCACCTCAGAGAATTCAGATGTTTGGTAACACTTGCTTCTCTCTCATAGGTGTTAGTAACAAATCGAGCTGTCTGTCTTTGGACACGTTCGATGGAAGAAATGTTTTTATTTGTGTATGGGTCCCATGCTGCAACTGCGTAGTCCAAATGTTATTCTCTAACAATTGTATCTTGGTTCCTCACAATGATACAATGAGAAAAATCAATTCTACGTGTGTCAGACGCTTCCCTGGAACCATGAGGGAGTACTATTCTTTCAATTCTGTCACTTACGGAACAAATTCAACTCACTTCCCAACGGAATTCCTCGATTCAGTCGAGATCTGTGGATTACCACCACACAAATTGGAGTTGAAGAAAGGATCTCCAATTGTTTTAATCAGAAATTTGCAACCCCCAAAGCTATGCAATGGAACGAGGTTAATTGTAGAACAGCTACACAATAATCTCATCGTTGCTAGAATCAACATGGGGGCCTACAAAGAAGAGATTGTTCTCATTCCTAGGATGAAGATCAATCTGTCAGAAGATTAAAACATTCCCATTAGGCGGAGCCAATTCCCTATTCTGTCGAGTTTTGCGATGACAATTCATAAGGCACAAGGACAAACCATGGAGAAGGTCTTGATATACCTTGAGAAACCAGTATTTCAACATGGCCAACTATATGTAGCTCTTAGCAGAGGAAAGGTGAAGGAACAAGTAAAAGTGTTCCTGAAGGATGGGACATCAACCAGAAATGTTGTAATTAAACAAATGCTTTGTTGAGCAATGACTGCTGCATTAAGTGCTCAAATTTTCCTAGTCAATGAAAGAACGCAAAACTGAAGGCAACAAGCGATGCAAGAAGGAACCGAATGTCCAGAGTTTTGACACTTTTGATGATTGCTCCACAGTTCAACAAGGGATGTTTAACACAGCAATCAAATTTCTGCACACAAATGTTTAAAATGCTGCCTCAGAAAAATCTTCAAGGACACATTAAGTGACATGTAAAATCTTGCCAGTTGCATTTGATTTTTGGATAGAAAGTTGCTGGAGCTGTTCTCATGCTTCATGATAAAGCTTGCAGATGGATTCTGCAAGATATAAAACCACAGGCTTCCACATCTAGGGTATATGTATCAGGTACAGGTCAATTGTTGAGTCAATTATTGAGTAAATGATGATTGCCGAGATTTTGATGTTTGAGGATTTGGTGTTGGTAATGGCATTGAGTATCAAGGTGATGTGGTTAATTTCTGCCTTGTGGGAAATTATCGTTACTTTTTCTGTTGTTTGACATGAATGTTACTTTCCACTTTGGTCTATTGTCGAGTTATTTTGTTTGTAAACATTGACTGCATTTTCTCAGGAGTTGCAGTGGAATTGAAAATTCTGTAACCATCAGTGAATTTCAACTTCGGATCTTAAGATGGATGAAAGGTCAGTATTTGAAATTATTTTAGACCCGTGCATTGTTTTTTTATCCTTGATACAAATTTACTTTAGTTTTATCAGAATGCCCTAATACCATTCAAATGCTCCCTTTTTTTCTAGAGCTGTCACTGACGCCTCATTTCTGAATCGGAGATATTTAGACTGAACATCTTTGGGATCTGCGAGAAATAAATGAAGGACAGTAGGGAACAAGCAACACAACAAGAAATTGATAGAAAACACCTAAATTGGTATATGATAGCAAATCTCCTTTTTATTTGTATGTTGATGGATTGACAGATAGAAGTTTATAAATATCTACATTGTAATAAATATCTCCTTTTTTTTAATTCATGCTCAGAAGCAGAAGCAAACAAGTTGCAGGATGGTCAATGGACACTGTAAAGAGATGTTGAGAAGCAGTATAGAGCAGAAGTGAACAAGAGACATAACAAGAAAGGACTGAACCTCTTGAGGATCTTCAAAAATTAATGGAAGTTTGCATGGAACAAGAGACACAACAATAAGCTTCCAAATTACATACAAAATGGTACATAATTGTGTAATGGTTTTTTAAAATTATAAGTAAATGCATTTATATATATAATTGTCTTTAGAAGTTTATAAATGTCTACAATAGATGAAATTACCTTTACAAGTTTATGAATATCTACATCGTGATAAATATCTTTCTCTTTTTTTACAGGATGCAAAGAGATGGGAGCAATCGAGTTGCTGGATGTTCAAGGAACAACACAAAGCAACGTTGAGAAGCAGTAATGAGCAGAACGGCACAAGAGACGAGAGGAAGTTGCCAAAAACTGCCAGATCGGTACAAGGTAGTACAATGTCTTTAGAAGTTTATAAATATCTACAAAAGATAAAATTGTCCTTTTTATTCATATGTTATTGGCTTCATAGAAGGAATGAAAACGCAACAAGAAATAACATTAGAAATTTCTCCAAAAAAAGGAATTCAAGACAAAAGTAATGAACAGCCGTCACAAGAGAAACAATGTCTCGAGGATCAATGAGAAAGAACACAAAACAGAGGGGAGCAAGAGACCCAAGAAGAAATAACTGAATATGTCGAGGATCAACGAGAAAGAACACAAAACATGAAGCAAGAGACACAACAAAAACGAACATAACTGAATACATTTTATCTTTACCATTTAAATTGTTGTATTTTAAGTTATTTACATTTTAAGATTTAATAAATCACTTTTCCACTTGCAGCGCCTGTCAGCCGCTATCTCTCTGCTCTCCCTCTCTTTGATCTTATCTTTTTCTCTGCCCTCTCTCTCTCTTCCACTCTGTCTGTGCATACTCTCTCTGCCCCCCCCCCCTAGACGCACCTGAGAGGTGAGGGCTATTCGTCAGTGGATAGGGTGGAGATGGGATAAAAGAAGCCAATAAAATTAAGATAATATCAAGGGGTGTGATGAGTGTGTGTGTTTGTGGGTGCAAGATTCCAACCCCGCAACCGTGCTTTGGAGGAACAGACCCAACGGTGGTTAGTGTGACGCCGCAGCCACCCCCCCCCCCCGGCAAACTGTGTGTGTGTGTGTGGCTGCTTGCTTGACTTGTGCAGCCAGCCCCTTTGATACGCCAACACCGCACGCAGAAACGCCGAGATTTTTTTTCATTTCGGTAGAGATTTCATTTCTTTGCGAATAGCCACTCCTGATTAAATTTCGTCGTGTTTATGTACTTTTTAAAATAAAATCCTTCTCCCCCCCCCCACCCCCAAAATTTCAATACGTTAAAAAAACAGCTCTCAGCCATAGAATGTTAGTGAAGGTTCCGTTGTGTGATGTCACAATGCCCAATGCTCACAGATGTCCAATCGGAATGGATCCATTTACATATGCCTTTGCAGCAGCCCCAGCCCATCCCCCCCACCCCGCAGCCTGTGTCAAAGCGCGTCATCACGTGTGTGGGAATAGAGGATTGGGGGAGATAGGGAATGGGGAACAGATGGACTGTCCCTACCCCTCCCCACTATTTCCCCTCTCCCCCACCCCTCACCCCTCCCTCCACACTCTTCCCCCTCCCTCCCCAACCCCAGCTCCCTCCTCCCCTCCCATCCCTCCCCCCCTCACCCACACCTCTCTCCCCCTCCCCATCCCTCTCTCCCCCACCCCCTTCCCCCTCTTCATCCTCAATCCACACTCTTCCCCCTACCCCATCTCCCTCCTCGCCTCCCTCCCCCCTCCGCCACACCTCTCTCACCCTCCCCTCTCTCCTCCCCCTCCACCACCCCTCTCTCCTCCCCCTCCATCTCCCCCCTCCTCCTCCCACCCCATCCCTATCTCCCCCACCCCCTTCCCTCTCTACCCCACTCCTTCCCTCTCTCCCCCTACCCCTCTGTCCCTCTTCCACCACTCACCCTACCACTCCCTCCCCACTCTTCCACTTCTCTCCCCCTTACCCCACCCCTCTCTCCTCCCTCCCCCACCCCTCTCTCCCCCCTCCTTCCCCTCTCTCCCCCACCCCTTCCCCTACACCTCTGTCCCTCTTCCACCACTCGCCTACCCCTCTCCCCCTCCCTCCCACTCTTCCACCTCTCCCCCTCCCCCTCCCACTCTCCCTCCCCACTCTTTCCCCTCTCCCCCCACCCCTCTCCCCCTCCCTCCACACTCTTCTCCCTCCCTCCCCTCCCCCATCCCTCCCCCACACCTCTCTCTCACCTCCCCCATCCCTCTCCTCCCGTCCCCTTCCCTCTTCCCCCCCACCCCTCCGTCCCTCTTCCACCACTCCCCCTAGCCCTCCCTCTCTCCCACTTCCACCACTCCCCCCTACACCTCTCCCCATTCTTCCACTTATCTTCCCCATCCCCAACGCCTCCCCATCTCCCTCCCACACACCTCTCTCCCCCCCTTCCCTCCGCACTCTTCCCCCTCTCCCCGCTACCCCTCTTCCTCCACTCTTCTCCATCTCTCTCCCCCCACTCCCTTCCCTCTCCATCCACACTCTACCCCCTCCCTCCCCTACCCCCATCCCTCTCCCCCCACCCCCCTTCCCTCTCCCCCCACCCCCTACCCCATCTCCTTCCTCCCCACCCTCCCCCACACCTCTCTCCTCCCCTCCCCCACCCCTCTCTCGATATCAAGGGGTGTGATGAATGTGTGTGTGTTTGTGGGTGTCAGATTTGGCCTTTGATTCCTTGGTCCGCCAAAAACACACGCAGAAACTCCGAGATTTTTTCCATTTCGCTAGACATTACACTTTTACATCCCCTAAGACACTCCTCATTAAATTTCGGCATTTTTATGTACACATTTTTAATAAAATCAATCCCCCCCCAACCACTAATTTTTTCGAATCCTGCTGGCCAGCGAGCTGCTGCATGACTCACAGTGCCATCACAGATGTCCAATCACAATGGATCTCATTTACCTATGATATGACATCACAATGGGTCAGGGCTAGGAGATTGGAACCTTCACATGAGCCCACTAAAATCAAACAGCTGCATGACTCACAGAGCCATCTCACAGATGTCCAATCACAATGGATCCCACGAATGCAATCAACCTGGCGTGCACAAATAGAGCAAGTTGTCCTACCCCCTTCCCTATCTACCCCCTCCCTCTCTACCGCCCTCCACTCCCCCTCCCCCCTCCACCTCTGCCCCTCCAATCCTCCCCCTCTCTCCTCTATCCCCTCCTGTTCTCCACCTCTCCCCCTCTCCCCTCCTCTTCTCTCCCCCCTCCAACCACCTCCTCTCTCCCCCTTCCATCTCCAACCCCCTCAATGGGACAGGGGTGGGAGATCTCTCCCCCTCCCTCCCTTCCACCCCCGTGCCTTCCCCCCACTCCCCCTTTATCTCTCTTTCCCCCTTCCTCTCCCTCCCCTTTCTCTCTCTCCCCCTCCACTCTCCATCTCCTCTCTCTCCCCCTCCACCTCTCCCCTCCCCTCTTTAACTCTCCTCTCCCCTCACCTTCCCCCACCCCTCTCTACCCCCATCACCCACCCTTCCCCCCTCTACCACCCCCTTCCCCTACCTGTCTCCCCCTTTACCCTCCCCGCTCTCCTCCCCCCATCCTCATCCCCATCTCTCTCCCTTCCCCGCCCTCCCCATCTCCCCCTCCCCACTCTCTCCCCATCTCCCTCTCCCCTCCTCCCCCTCACCCACCCACCCTCTCCTCCTCCCCTCCACCCCCTCTCCCTCTGTCTCTTGCCCTTCTGTCCCTGCCCCTCTCTCTCTCTGTCTCTCCACATTCTCTCTCTGCCCTCACTCTCTACCCCTGCGAGTTGGGGGCGATGTGTCAGTGGATAGAGAGGTTATGGGGTAAAAGGAGTAAATTAATAATATTAATGTAATATCAAGGGGGGTAGTTAGCGTGTGTGCGGGGTGGCAGTTAGTGTGTGTGATGCCACATGCCACCCCCTGCACATTGGGGGAACAGACCCAACGGGTCTGCACTTAGTCTAGTATCTATTAAACTGTGTGGGTGGGTGTCATTTTGCCTTTGAAACGCATTTCCTCGAAAATCAGACGCAAAAAGCAGAGATTTTTACATATTTCAGATTTAACTTACGATTTCATAAATGCACTCCTCTTCAATGTGTGCAAGACACGTTTTGATACAATTCAAGGTGGTTCACAGAGCTCATATGTCAAAAGATAAGTTAGCTCGTTTATCTTTTGACATATGAGCGGGCAGTGAGTATAATACTCGATCGCGGGGCTTGTTTCCAGAGGCCCAGGAACCATTGGTGAGGGAGGAGTACCCAAATCTGTAACGTTCCACTCGCATTTCACAGTTCAAAACAAGTGGGCTTGAAGAAGCCGCTGATTGGTGGAAGCGGACTAGAGGAAGCAGCTGATTGGGAGTCAGATCCCTGCTGATTTCTTCCAGCAATTTGTATTGTATTGTATTGTACTTTGTATTGTATCCAGGATAAGGGGGGAGAATGAGGGCAAGGGCAGTTTACTGTTCTGGATGTCAGATGTGGGAGGTCATGGAGTCTGATAGCCCTCCAGACGCCCACATCTGCGCCAGGTGCGTCGAGATGGGGCTCCTAAGGGACCTTAGGAGCCCCATCTCGGTCAGCTCCATGACCTCCGTCTGGTCAGGGGGAGTGAGGAGGTCATAGAGAGGAGTTACAGAGAGGTGGTCACTCCAAGACCATGGGAGACAGACAAGTGGGTCACAGTTAGGAGGGGCAAGGGGTAAGGGGCAGAGACTAGAGAGTACCCCAGTGGCTGTACACCTTGGCAATAAGTACTCCTGTTTGAGTACTGTTGGGGGGGACAGCCTACCTGGGGGTAGCGACAGCGGCTGGGCCTCCGGTACAGAGACCGGCCCTGTTGCTCAGAGGGGTAAGGAAAAGAAGAGGAGGGCAGTAGTAATAGGGGACTCTATAGTTAGGGGGTCAGACAGGCGATTCTGTGGACGCAGTCAGGAGACCCGGATGGTAGTTTGCCTCCCTGGTGCCAGGGTCCGGGATGTGTCTGAACGTATCCAAGATATCCTGAAATGGGAGGGAGAGGAGCCCGAGGTCATGGTACATATAGGTACCAATGACATAGGTAGAAAAAGGGAAGAGGTCCTGAAAGGATAATTTAGGGAGTTAGGAAGAGAGTTAAGGAAAAGGACCGCAAAGGTAACAATCTCAGGATTACTGCCTGTGCCACGCGACAATGAGTAGGAATGGAGCGAGGTGGAGGATAAATGTGTGGCTGAAGGACTGGTGCAGTGGGCAGGGATTCAAGTTTCTGGATCATTGGAACGTCTTTTGGGGAAGGTGTGACCTGTACAAAAAGGACGGGTTGCACTTGAACCCGAGGGGGGCCAATATCCTGGCGGGGAGATTTGTAAAGGCTACTGGGGAGACTTTAAACTAGAACGGTTGGGGGGAGGGACTCAAATTAGAGAAAGCTAGTAGACAGTGTGTGAGGCAGGAGGCAGAGAGGGGAAGCACTCAGACCCAACATGTAGGGGGGAAAGAATAAAAATATATTAAACAGAGAATAAGAGGTGGTGGGTTTCTTAAATATAACCATAAAACCATTACAGCACGGAAACAGGCCATCTCGGCCCTTCAAGTCCATGCTGAACATTTTTTTAAATTTTTTTTTTTTTTTTTTTTTTTTTTTAAATAAATACTTCCCCCTAGTCCCATCTACCTGCACTCAGACCATAACCCTCCATTCCTTTCCCGTCCATATACCCATCCAATCTATTTTTAAAGGATAAAATCAAACCAGCCTCCACCACTTCCACTGGAAGCTCATTCCACACAGCTACCACTCTCTGAGTAAAGAAGTTCCCCCTAATGTTGCCCCTAAACTTCTGTCCCTTAATTCTCAAGTCATGTCCCCTTGTGTGAACGGAGAGACAGAGGGGTGTAAAATGAGGGTAGAAGCAATAGGTAGCAAGGTGAAAAGTAAAAGTGGTAGGCAGACAAATCCAGGGCAAAAATCAAAAAGGGCCATTTTTCAACATTATTGTATAAGGGGTAAGAGTGTTGTAAAAACAAGCCTGAAGGCTTAATGTCTCAATGCAAGGAGCATTCGTAATAAGGTGGATGAGTTGAATGTGCAGATAGCTATTAATGACTATGATATAGTTGGGATCATGGAGACATGGCTCCAGGTTGACCAAGGCTGGGAGCTGAAGATCCAGGGATATTCAATATTCAGGAGAGATAGACAGAAAGGAAAAGGAGGTGGGGTAGCGTTGCTGGTTAGAGAGGAGATTAACGCAATAGAAAGGAAGGACATTAGCTTGGAGGATGTGGAATCAATATGGGTAGAGCTGCGAAACACTAAGGGGCAGAGAACGCTAGTAGGAGTTGTGTACAGGCCACCTAACAGTAGTAGTGGAGTTGGGGATGGCATCAAACAGGAAATTAGAAATGCGTGCAACAAAGGTAAAACAGTTATAATGGGTGACTTCAATCTACATATAGATTGGGTGAATCAAATTGGCAGGGGTGCTGAGGAAGAGGATTTCTTGGAATGTATGCGGGATAGCTTTCTAAACCATCATGCAGAGGAACCAACGAGAGAGCAGGCTATTCTAGACTGGGTATTGAGTAATGAGGAAGGGTTAGTTAGCAGTCTTGTTGTGCGTGGCCCCTTGGGCAAGAGTGACAATAATATGGTTGAGTTCTTCATTAGGATGGAGTGACATAATTAATTCAGAAACAAGGGTTCTGAACTTAAAGAAAGGTAACTTTGAGGGTATGAGACGTGAATTGGCCAAGATAGACTGGCAATTGATTCTTAAAGGGTTGACGGTGGATATGCAATGGAAGGCATTTAAACTGCATGGATGAACTACAACAATTGTTCATCCCAGTTTGGCAAAAGAATAAATCAGGGAAGGTAGTGCATCCGTGGATAACAAGGGAAATCAGGGATAGTATCAAAACAAAAGATGAAGCATACAAATTAGCCAAAAAAAGCAGCCTACCAGGTGTGGACTCCCATATATCGGCGAGAGCAAGCGCAGGCTCAGCAATAATTTTGCTGAACACCTCCGCTCAGTCCGCCTTAACCTACCTGATCTCCATCCCTCCCTCCCCCTTCCTAGTTCTCCGAACAGTCTGATTGTCCCCGATTAAATGTTATCTCTGTATGCTTCATGTTTAAGAAAGAACTGCAGATGCTAGTTTCTGTATACTTCATTGTCACATTCTCCTCGCTAGCAATGATCGATTCTACATTTTCCTTGACCTTCATCTCTTTTGAGGTCAAATTTTCGCACCTTTCCCTTCTTTCTGTGTCACCCTCGCCCCTGGCTATCAGTCTAAAGAAGGGTCACGACCCGAAACGTCACCCGTTCCTTTCATCCAGAGATGCTGCCTGTCCCGCCGAGTTACTCCAGCATTTTGTATTTATCTTCAGTGTAAACCAGCATCTGAAGTTCCTTCCTACACAACACAATGTCTGTGCTGAACATGATGCCAAGACCCACTCTTATCTGCCTGCACATAACCCATATCCCACCATTCCCTGCTTATCCTTGTGCCTATCCCAAGGTCTCTGAAACACCACTATCATCTCTGCCTCAACCACCATTCTGGCAGCGCGTTCCAGGCACTCACCACCCTCCGTGTAAAAAAAACGTCCCTCTCACAAAGCCATTCCCTCTAGTATTTGATATGTCCATTCTGGAGAAAGGGTTCTGAATGTCTATGCTATCCATGCCTCTCATAATTCTATATACTTCAATCAAGCATTTCAGAGAAAACAATCCAAGTCTGTCCAACTTCTCTCCCGTAGCTAATACCCCCCAATCCTGACTCCAGCATTTTGTGTCTATCTTCATTCTGGTAAACCTCCTCTGCACCTTTCTGAAGTCTCCACATCCTTCCTATAATGGGGTGACCAGAACTGCATGCAATACTCCAAATGCAGGCTAGCCAAAGTCCTCTCAAGCTGTATCATGACTTCCTGGCTCCAATACTCAATGCCCAGACCAATGATGGCAAGCATACCATATGCCTTCTTTACCATTCTATCTACTTGTGTTGCCACTTACAAGGAGTTATTGATTGGACCCCGACCCCTCTACACCAATGTTGTTGAAGGTCATGCTATTAATTGTATATTTTCTCCTTACATTTGACCTCCCAAAGTGTACCACTTCATACTTGTTTGGATTAAACTCCATTTGCCATTTCTCCACCCATTTCTATGGCTGATCTATATCCCACTGTACAGTTTGACAGCCTTCCTCACAGTCCAAAACCCCAGCAATCTTGGCCCCATCAGCAAACTTACACCCAAACATAACCCATACAAACTGTGCACATAAACAGGCCCTTCAGCCCACTAAGTCAACAACGTTTACGTTTGGATGGGTATATGGACGGGAAAGGAATGGAGGGTTATGGTCTGAGTGCAGGTAGATGGGACTGGGGGGAAGTATTTATTTTTAATTTAATTTTTTTTTTTTTTTTAATGTTCGGCACGGACTTGAAGGGCCGAGATGGCCTGTTTCCGTGCTGTTATGGTTATATGGTTATATATGGTTTAAAGGACATTTGAACAGGCATTTGTCTCCTCCAAAGAGGCCATAAAATTGTGCCCTTCGGCTTCCAAGCTCTACCACTTGACACCACCCAAAGAGCGGAATAGTTTGGAAGTGATTACCCTTGGAAGTGATTACCCTTCCTTTCCTGTGTGGGAAGGAACTGCAGATGCTGGTTTACACCGGACAGGCACAAAATGCTGGAGTAACTCAGTGGGACAGGCAGCATCTCTGGAGAGAAGGAATGGGTGACGTTTCGGGTCAAGACCCTTTTTCAGATCCCCCTTCAAACGCCTGAAGAGGGGTCTCGACCTGAAATGTCACCCATGCCTGCTCTCCAGAGATGCTGCCAGTCCCGCTGAGTTACTCCAGCATTTTGTGTCACCCTTCCTTTCCTGCAGCTTTTGGGAAGCATCCAGACTTTTCTCAACAGTAGAAGAGCAAATTTGAATAATGAGTTATGAAAGAACAGGCATACCTTTTCCCGTGCCTGATAGCAGGTCTGATAGAGTGCCCAAAGTTAGACCTCTTCATTTCTAACTGCCAGCGTGACATCAACCGTCTCAACTTTTCCACTCCCCTTAGTTACTCTAACCTCACCCCATATAACCATATAACCATTACAGCACGGAAACAGGCCATCTCGGCCCTTCAAGTCCGTGCCGAATATACATATATATATATATTTAAAATAAATACTTCCCCCTGGTCCCATCTACCTGCACTCAGACCATAACCCTCCATTCCTTTCCCGTCCATATACCCATCCAATCTATTTTTAAAGGATAAAATCGAACCAGCCTCCACCACTTCCACTGGAAGCTCATTCCACACAGCTACCACTCTCTGAGTAAAGAAGTTCCCCCTAATGTTACCCCTAAACTTCTGTCCCTTAATTCTCAAGTCATGTCCCCTTGTTTGAATCTTCATTACTCTCAATGGAAAAAGCTTATCCACGTCAACTCTGTCTAACCCGCTCATAATTTTAAAGACCTCTATCAAGTCCCCTCTTAACCTTCTATGCTCCAAAGAATAAAGACCTAACTTGTTCAACCTTTCTCTGTAACTTAGTTGCTGAAACCCAGGCAACATTCTAGTAAATCTCCTCTGTACTCTCTCTATTTTGTTGACATCCTTCCTATAATTAGGCGACCAAAATTGTACTCCATACTCCAGAATTGGCCTCACCAATGCCTTGTACAATTTTAACATTACATCCCAACTTCTATATTCAATGCTCTGATTTTTAAAGGCCAGCACCCCAACAGCTTTCTTTACCACCCTATCTACATGAGATTCCACCTTCCATATAACCATATATAACCATATAACAATTACAGCACGGAAACAGGCCATCTCGACCCCTCTAGTCCGTGCCGAACACGTATTCTCCCCTAGTCCCATATACCTGCGCTCAGACCATAACCCTCCATTCCTTTCCCGTCCATATAACTATCCAATTTATTTTTAAATGATAAAAACGAACCTGCCTCCACCACCTTCACTGGAAGCTCATTCCACACAGCCACCACTCTCTGAGTAAAGAAGTTCCCCCTCATGTTACCCCTAAACTTCTGTCCCTTAATTCTCAAGTCATGTCCCCTTGTTTGAATCTTCCCTACTCTCAATGGGAAAAGCTTATCCACGTCAACTCTGTCTATCCCTCTCATCATTTTAAAGACCTCTATCAAGTCCCCCCTTAACCTTCTGCGCTCCGAAGTATTAAAGCCCTAACTTGTTCAACCTTTCTCTGTAACTTAGTTGTTGAAACCCAGGCAACATTCTAGTAAATCTCCTCTGTACTCTCTCTATTTTGTTGACATCCTTCCTATAATCAGGCGACCAAAATTGTACACCATACTCCAGAATTGGCCTCATCAATGCCTTGTACAATTTTAACATTACATCCCAACTTCTATACTCAATGCTCTGATTTTTAAAAGCCAGCACACCAAAAGGTTTCTTTACCACCCTATCTACATGAGATTCCACTTTCAGGGAACTGTGCACAGTTATTCCAAGATCCCTCTGTTCACCTGCATTCTTCAATTCCCTACCATTTACCAAGTACGTCCTATTTTGATTTGTCCTGCCAAGATGTAGCACCTCACACTTATCAGCATTAAACTCCATCTGCCATCTTTCAGCCCACTCTTCCAACCGGCATAAATCTCTCTGTAGACTTTGAAAATCTACTTCATTATCCACAGCCCCACCTATCTTAGTATCATCTGCATACTTACTAATCCAATTTACCACACCATCATCCAGATCATTGATGTACATGACAAACAACAGTGGACCCAACACAGATCCCTGTGGCACCTCACTAGTCACTGGCTTCCAACCTGACAAACAACCATCCACCATAACTCTCTGGCATCTCCCATTCAGCCACTGTTGAATCCATCTTGCTACTCCACCATTAATACCCGACAATTGAACCTTCTTAACCAACCTTCCGTGAGGAACCTTGAAGGCCTTACTGAAGTCCATATAGACAACATCCACTGCTTTACCCTCATCAATTTCCCGAGTAACCTCTTCAAAAAATTCAAGAAGATTAGTCAAACATGACCTTCCAGGCACAAATCCATGTTGACTGTTCCTAATCAGCCCGTTTATCCAGATGCTTATATATATTATCTCTAAGTATCCTTTCCATTAATTTGCCCACCACTGACGTCAAACTAACAGGTCTATAATTGCTAGGTTTACTCTTAGACCCCTTTTTAAACAATGGAACAACATGCGCAGTACGCCAATCCTCCGGCACTATTGCCGTTTCCAATGACATTTGAAATATTTCTGTCATAGCCCCTGCTATTTCTACACTAACTTCCCTCAATGTCCTAGGGAATATCCTGTCCGTACCTGGAGACTTATGAACTTTTATATTTCTCAAAAGTGTCAGTACTTCCTCTTCTTTGAATCTCATAGTTTCCATAGCTACTCTACTTGTTTCCCTTACCTCACATAATTCAATATCCTTCTCCTTGGTGAATACCGAAGAAAAGAAATTGTTCAATATCTCCCCCATCTCTTTTGGCTGTGCAGATACCTGTCCACTCTGACTCTCTAATGGACCAATTTTATCCCTCGTTATCCTTTTGCTATTAATATAGCTGTAGAAACCCTTTGGATTTACTTTCACCTTATTCGCCAAAGCAACCTCATATCTTTTTTTAAACTTTTCTAATTTCTTTCTTAAGACTCTTTTTACATTTTTTATACTCCTCAAGCACCTCATTTACTCCATGCTGCCTATAATTATTGTAGATCTCTCTCTTTTTCCGAACTAAGTGTCCAATTTCCCTTGAAAACCATGGCTCTTTCCAATTTTTACTATTTCCTTTCAACCGAACAGGGACATAAAGATTCTGTACTCTTAAAATTTCACCTTTAAATGTCCTCCATTTCTCTTCCACATCTTTCCCATAAAACAAACTGTCCCAATTTACTCCTTTTAAATCCTTTCGCATCTCCTCAAAGTTAGCCCTTCTCCAATCAAAAATCTCAACCCTAGGTCCAGTTCTGACCCTCTCCATAATTATATTGAAACTAATGGTATTGTGATCACTGGTCCCGAACTGTTCCCCAACGCATACCTCTGCCACCTGACCCGTCTCATTTCCTAACAGGGAACTATGCACAGTTATTCCTAGATCCCTTGTTCAACTGCATTCCTCAATTCTCTACCGTTTACCATGTACGTCCTATTTTGATTTGTCCTGCCGAGATGTAGTACCTCACATTTATCAGCATTAAACTCCATCGGCCATCTTCCAGCCCACTCTTCCAAATGGCCTAAATCTCTCTGTAGACTTTGAAAATCTACTTCATTGTCCACCACACCACCTATCTTAGTATCATCTGCATACTTACTAATCCAATTTTCCACACCATCATCCAGATCATTGATGTACATGACAAACAACAGTGGACCCAACACAGACCCCTGAGGCACCCCACTAGTCACCGGCCTCCAACCTGACAAACAGCCATCCACCATTACTCTCTGGCATCTCCCATTCAGCCACTGTTGAATCCATCTTGCTACTCCACCATTAATACCCAACAATTTAATCTTCTTAACCAACCTTCCATGAGGAACCTTGTCAAAGGCCTTACTGAAGTCCATATAGACAACATCCACTGCTTTACCCTCATCAATTTCCCTAGTAACCTCTTCGAAAAATTCTAGAAGATTAGTCAAACATTACCTTCCAGGCACAAATCCATGTTGACTGTTCCTAATCAGACCCTGCTTATCCAGATGCTTATATATATTATCTTTAAGTATCCTTTCCATTAATTTGCCCACCACTGACGTCAAAGTAACAGGTCTATAATTGCTAGGTTTACTCTTAGAACCCTTTTTAAACAACGGAACAACATGCGCAGTACGCCAATCCTCCGGCACTATTCCCGTTTCTAATGACATTTGAAATATTTCTGTAATAGCCCCTGCTATTTCTACACTAACTTCCCTCAATGTCCTCGGGAATATCCTCTCAGGACCTGGAGACTTATCCGTTTTCATATTTTTCAAAAGTGTCCGCACCTCCTCCTCTTTGAATCTCATAGTTTCCATTGCTACTCTGCTTGTTTCCCTTACCTCACATAATTCCATATCCTTCTCCTTGGTGAATACCGAAGAAAAGAAATTGTTCAATATCTCCCCCATCTCTTTTGGCTCTGCAGATAGCTGTCCACTCTGACTCTCTAATGGACCAATTTTATTCCTTGTTATCCTTTTGCTATTAATATAGCTGTAGAAACCCTTTGGATTTACTTTCACCTTACTTGCCAAAGCAACCTCATATCTTCTTTTAGCTTTTCTAATTTCTTTCTTAATATTCTTTTTACATTCTTTATACTCCTCAAGCACCTCATTTACTCCATGCTGCCTATAATTATTATAGATCTCTCTCTTTTTCCGAACCAAGTGTCCAATTTCCCTTGAAAACCATGGCTCTTTCCAATTTTTACTATTTCCTTTCAACCGAACAGGGACATAAAGATTCTGTACTCTTAAAATTTCACCTTTAAATGTCCTCCATTTCTCTTCTACATCCTTCCATAAAACAACATGTCCCAATTCACTCCTTTTAAATCCTTTCGCATCTCCTCAAAGTTAACCTTTCTCCAATCAAAAATCTCAACCCTAGGTCCAGTTCTGACCCTCTCCATAATTATATTGAAACTAATGGTATTGTGATCACTGGACCCGAAGTGCTCCCCGACGCTTACCTCCGCCACCTGCCCTGTCTCATTTCCTAACAGGAGGTCCAGCACTGCCCCTTCTCTAGTAGGTACCTCTATGTATTGCTGCAAAAAACTATCCTGCACACATTTTACAAACTCCAAACCATCCAGCCCTTTTACAGAATGTGTTTCCCAGTCTATGTGTGGAAAATTGAAATCTCCCACAATCACTACCTTGTGCTTACTACTAATATCTGCTATCTCCTTACATATTTGCTCTTCCAATTCTCGCTCCCCATTTGGCGGTCTCTAATCTATCCTGCCAAAGCACTGCTGTAATTTCTTCCTTGACAAGCAATGCAACACCCCCACCTCTTGCCCCTCCAATTCTATCACCCCTGAAGCAACAAAATCCTGGAATATTTAGTTTCCAATCACAGCCCTCCTGCAACCATGTTTTACTGATCGCCACATCATACTTCCAGGTGTCAATCCAGACTCTAAGCTCATCCACCTTTCTTACAATGCTCCTAGCATTAAAATATACACATTTAAGAAACCCACCACCACTTATTCTCTGTTTATTAACTTTTTCTTCTTTCTCCCTTACATTTTGGGTCCGAGTGCTTCCCTTCTCTGCCTCCTGCCTCCCACAGTTTCTACTATCTTTCTCTATTTGAGTCCCTCCCCCCAACCGTTCTAGTTTAAAGTCTCCCCAGTAGCCTTTGCAAATCTCCCCGCCAGGATATTGGTTCCCCTCGGGTTCAAGTGCAACCCGTCCTTTCTGTACAGGTCACACCTTCCCCAAAACAGGTCCCAATGATCCAGAAATTTGAATCCCTGCCCGCTGCACCAGTTCCTCAGCCACGCATTTATCCTCCACCTCATTTCATTCCTACTCTCACTGTCGCGTGGCACAGGTAGTAATCCTGAGATTGTTACCTTTGCGGACCTACTCCTTAACTCTTCTCCCTCTGAACGTACACCCCCTCTGAACGTACAGTCCTCCGCTCACTCTACAGCAACCCTGACATTATAACCTAACCTGGCAACAAGGGAGGTGCCGTGGTAGTCTAGCGCACTTACCTCTACCAGACTGTGGCCAGGCGACAACTCTCAGACACCTCCTCCTACTTATCCTTAGACCATGACCCCATAGATGAGCACCAGGCCTTAATCTCAAACACCATTACTGATTTCATCACTTCTGGCTGTCTGCCTTCCACAGCCTTATTGTTTCCCAGATGCAGACTGCCCAAGCGGAATATGAGGTGCTGCTTGGGCAGTCTGCATCCCAGTGGCCTGAACATTGACTTCTCCAATTTCCGGTAGCCCTTGCTGTCTCCTCCCCTTCTCAGCTCTCCCTTAGCCCTCTGGCTCCTCCTCTTCCTTTCTTCTTCCCCCCCCCCCCCTCACCCTGCATCAGTCTGAAGAAGGGTTTTGGCCCGAAACGTTGCCTATTTCCTTCGCTCCATAGATGCTGCCGCACCCGCTGAGTTTCTCCAGCAATTTTGTCTACCGTCTCTTTAATGACCTGCTTTCCGAGACCCCACTCTCTCATCTTTACTATGGATGTTCAGTCATACTACACCTCCATCCCCCAACAGGAAGGCCTTAAAGTCCCGAGTTTCTTCCTCGACCGCAGAACCATCCAATTTCCCTCTACTAACACTCTACTCCGCCTAGCAGAGCTGGTCCTTATCCTCAACTTCTCTTTTGACTCTTCCCACTTCCTCCAAGTCCAAGGCGTACATATGGGCCCCAGCTATGCCTGCCTCTTTGTAGGGTACGTTGAATAATCCCTGTTCCAGATGTACACTGGCTTCATCTCCAAACTCTATCTCTGTTACATTGATGACTGCATCGGTGCCACCTACTGCACCCATGCAGAACTCATGGACGTCATCAACTTCACCACCAATTTTCATCCTGCGCTCAAACTACTTGGACCATCTCCGACACCTCCCTCCCCTTTCTTAATCTCACAGTCTCCATCACAGGAAATAGACTATTGACTGATGTCTATTACAAACCCACTGACTCCCACAACTATCTCAACTACACTTCTTCCCACCCTGCAAAGACTCTATCCCCTACTGCCAATTCCTCCGTCTACGCCGCATCTGAGCCCAAGATGAGGTGTTCCATACCAGAACATCCGAGATGTCCTAATTCTTTTGGGAACGGGGGTTCCCCTCTCATCATAGATGAGGCCCTCACTCGTGTCTCCTCGGTACCCCGCAGCTCAGCCCTTGCTTCCCCTCCCCCTAGTCACAACAGAGACAGAGCCCCCCTAGTCCTCACTTTCCACCCCATCAGTCATCGCATACAACAGATAATCCTACAAAATTTCCACCACCTCCAACGGGATTCCACGACTAACCACATTTTCCCATCTCCACCCCTTTCAGCCGTCCGCAGAGACCATTCCCTCCGCAACTCTCTGGTTAACTCATCCCTTCCCACCAAAACCACCACTTCCCCAGGTACCTTCTCCTGCAACCGCAGGAGATGCAACATCTGACGCTATACCTCCTCCCTCGACTCTGTCCAGGGACCCCGAAAGTCCTTTCAGGTTAGGCAGAGGTTCACTTGCACCTCCTTCAACCTCATCTACTGTAATCGATGTTCAAGATGTGGACTCTTATATATCGGCGAGACCTAACGCAGACCGGGCGATCGTTTCGCGGAACACCTTCGCTCAGCCCGTGTGAACCAACCTGATTTTCCGGTTGCTGGACACTTTAATTTTCCTTCCCATTCCTACACTGACCTTTCTGTCCTCGGTCTCCTCCATTGTCAGAGTGAGGCTAAATGCAAATTGGAGGAACAGCATCTCATATTTCGCTTCAGGTAGCCCCGGCATTCCCTCTCTCTCTCTATCCCTTCCCCACCCAAGTCACACTAACTTCTCATTTTCACCCTACAAACAGCTTACAATTGCCTGTTTCCTTTATCATCATTAATTTTTTGCATATCTTTCATTCATTGATCTTTATCTCTCCACATCACCGAGTATATCTCTCGTTTCCCTTATCTGTAGCCAGTCTGAAGAAGGGTCTCGACCCAAAACGTCACCCATTCTTCTCTCCAGAGATGCTGCCCATCCTTCTGAGTTACTCCAGCTGTTTGTGTCTATCTACACTTTCTCATGTTATCCTTGAGGTCCAAAGGACCACATTTCCTACTTAAGAGAAAATGAACCAGGCACATTGACTAACTTGAAGCCCACAACGAAAAGTGGGATAATAATGCTCACCATTGACGGTAATGTTGATCATAATCCCAATTAGCAGGAAATCATCTTACTGTGATGCCCAGTATGAAGCAAACTATTGGACACGAGCCATAGGGCAGTCCACCACATCAATGGTTGCAATGAGAATGACCAAAGTAATCCTTCCACATCAGAATTGTTTGTACAGAAGCCAGAATGTATACAATCGTGTAAATGGATTATGAACACCACCATGCATTTCCTCTGCCAAAGGAACACTTTTGTTGAATACTGGTATTGTAAGCAAAGGCAGGCACAGCTGACAAAGCAAGAACCAAACTGACTTCTGATAGCATCACTAGAATCTCAACAATAATTCTTCAAAGCTTTCTACCCATGTATAGCTATTATCAAATATACCCAATTATTAAACAACAGTGTACAAGACGTTGGTGAAGAAGGATTTGGAGTACCATGCTCAGTTTTAGTCACTCTGCTATAGGAGGGATATTGTTAAGCTGGAAAAAAGTGCAGAGATTTATGAGGATGTTGCCAGGACTTGAGCGCCTGAGCTGCAGGGAGAGATTGGGCAGGCTAGCAGTTTATTCCTTGGAGCGCAGGAGGCTGAGGGGTGATCTTACAGAGGTGTATAAAATGTTGAGGTGAATAGAGAATGTATGCACAGTCTTTTTCCCCCAGAGTAGGGGAATCAAGAATTAGGGGGGGCATGGGTTTAAGGGGAAAGATTTAATAGGAACCCGAGGGGCAACTTTTTCCACACAGGTATATGGAACAAGCTACCAGAGGAAGTATGTAGGAAGGAACAGCAGATGCTGGTTTACCGAAGATCGACACGAAAAGCTGGAGTAACTTAGCGGGTCTCAGTTACTCAGAAGAATCTCAACCCGAAACGTCACCCATTCCTTCTTTCGAGTCCCTGCCTGTCCCGCTGATTTACTCCAGCTTTTTGTCTATCTTCGATTTAAACAAGCATCTGCAGTTCTTTCCTACACTACTTCAGAGTCAGGGTAAAGGGAAATGAGAGATATAGACGGAGATATAGAGGGATATAGAACAAATGAATGAAAGATATGCAAAAAAAAAGTAAGGATGATAAAGGAAACAGGCCATTGTTAGCTGTGGGCTAGGTGAAAACAAGTTACAATGAATCTCGATAAGACGGTGGCGAGTGGTGCGCCGCAAGGCTCGGTGTTGGGGCCGTAACTGTTTACCATATATATTAATGATTTGGAAGAGGGAATTAGGAGCAACACTAGCAAATTTGCGGATGACACAAAGCTGGGTGGCAGTGTGAACTGTGAAGAGGATGTTAGGAGGTTGCAGGGTGACCTGGACAGGTTGAGTGAGTGGGCAGATGCGTGGAAGATGCAATATAATATAGATAAATGTGAGGTTATCCACTTTGGCGGCAAAAACAAGGGGGCAGATTATTATCTCAATGGGGTTAGGTAAGGGGGAAGTACAGCGAGACCTGGGTGTCCTTGTACACCAGTCACTGAAAGTTGGCGTGCAGGTACAGCAGGCAGTGAAGAAAGCTAATGGAATGTTGGCCTTCATAACAAGAGGATTTCAGTATAGGAGTAAAGAGGTTCTTCTGCAGTTGTATAGGGCTCTGGTAAGACCACATCTGGAGTATTGTGTAGTTTTGGTCTCCTAATTTAAGGAGATTGAGGCAGTGTGATCCTTGCGATTGAGGGAGGGCAGTGTAGGTTCACGATTTCATCCCTTGGATGGCGGGACTGTCATATGAGGAAAGATTGAAAAGACTAGGCTTGTATTCACTGGAGTTTAGAAGAATGAGGGGGGATCTTATAGAAACGTATACTAACAGACGTGCACCTAGCTCCGCTCGCGAAAAAATTCACGATTTTCGCGTTAAAACGGGTCTATGTCGGAATTGATTTAAAAACCTATCCGGAGCTTCTGGTCGCCGTGCTGATGACGTCATCAGTAAGTGCGATGTTTTAAACGGTGGCTTAAGGACTTTTAAATGAAAAGACTGTCTCCAGCTCAGAGCCCTCAGAGAACAGTTAAAAACAGCTGCTGAAAAACCTGAAGAATCCTGAAGGAGAAGTTATCTCTGAAGTTCCTGAAGTGGCTGCAGAAATGGATACAAGATCTAAGACAGAGCTGGCTAAGGATAAAGAATTTGAGAATTTGAAGAAATCAGTGAAAGATATGAAAGATGAAATTTTGGATGAAAATAAAACTCTGATGGAAAAAATGATGGAAAAAATCGAAAAGATGATGTAGGATTTGAATGCTGGTAATCAGAAGGTTATTGATGCTGGTAATCAGAAGGTGATTGATTCACTTGACACTATAAATAAACGAATTGATGATGTGAAAGATGGACTATTGGGGAGAATTGATAAGATGGAAAAAGTTACTACGGACAGGTTCACGGCTGTGCTTGAAACAGTAGCTGCAAGTATGGCTACAATCACGGAATTGGAGAAAAATATGGCTCGAGTGGCTGAAGATATGGTGAAAATGAGGCGAGAACATGATCAAATGAAGCAAGAACATGAGCAAACTTCAGTACAGATGACGACTCAACTGGGGAAAGTTTCAGATAAATGCCTGGACCTGGAAGCTCGTTCTAGACGCCAGAATTTGAGAATTTCTGGAGTCTCAGAGGGAACTGAGGGAAGGGACATTCGTGAGTTTGCCATGGGCTTACTTAAACAACTGCTTAATCTCTCCAAATAACCGAAAATTGAAGTGGCACACCGTGTACCGAGATTTAAACCGAGATCTCAAGCTAGACAAGACCACCCACGACAGATTATTGTGAAATTTCGAGACATTTCAGAACTGGAAGAGGTGATGAGTAAAATCATATATGGAGTGCAACTGAGGCTTGATAACGACATTATCAAAATATTCAGGGCATATCCGTATGAAATTGTGCAAAAGAGAAATCAATTCGGAAAGGCAAAAGAACTTTTAAGGGGGATGCAAGATGTTAGATACGGTGTCTTTTATCCAGCTAAAATGCGCATCTCTTATAATGGACGTGAAAGATCATTTGTAAACCCGGAGGATGCGTACAAATATGCCCAGAGCATCGTTGAAAAGTAGCGACATAGATGGTATGAACAAACTCTTTTATTAGAATTCCACAGTTAATGGAGGACGGCAGTTCAGAACCATTTCATGTAGTGTTTTGTTTAGGATGGCGAGACTGGTTATCTGTGGAATTTTAACTCAAGGACATTCTGTGTTCCAAACGAAGTAAACAGCCGAACCGAAGAGAATGGACTATACCAGAAGCATTAATTGTTTAATAGATTATAATATTAAATCCAATTGTGAGGAAGGGGTTAATAGGTATAGTTGATTTATACTAAGAACCCTTTGTACAGTAGAAAGAAGATGTGTTCATCATCACGAACACCCGACAATACAGATAGATAATAGCCGTGAGTACAAATGGTGACATTTCAAGGATGGGAAAAAAGGAGATAGCAACAGCCCAGCAAAGAACTAGGGTAAGGGTCACGAGCAACTCTCTGTGCGCATGGGCAATGAACTTACATGATATGTACACACGCCCATCATGACAAGATGTCTCATTTAAATGCACATGCGATGTATGATCTGGGAGGTACCCTGGGCGTTGCGGGGCGTTACGGGGCGTTACGGTTAGATTGTGCACCTCAGTGCTCTGATTGGAAGGAGCCCGAAGGGGAGGAATTAAAGGTGTAAACCATTGTAAAATGGTGTGAATAAAAGAGAGTGACTTTCCTGGTCTCGGTGTGTCTCAACAGGGTAGGCACCCGACTCTGCAGACTTGCTAATAAATGAACTTGTTTCTCTAAATTCTCTAGCATTGTGATTGTGAGCAATCAGTTTTTTGCACCTCACGGGGGCTCGTCCGGGATTGCCACTCCGGCCAGTTGGCGACGGTATACGGGAGAAGGGACGGTGCACCCCGCTGATTCAGCGGCCCTAGACCCCTTGCTTGCCGTCAGCGGTTTGAGCGAGTGATATCCCAGACCAGAGATTAGAGAAACAAGTGGGAGTAGTTGGAAATCGCGAGGAGACAAATCGAGTGATTCTTGTGTACAAGACCCGGGTAAGAAAACTGACTATTAAGTACTACTCGGGCGATTAAATAAATAGATCGGGGGGAAATTTCCGATCGGGAGGATGGGCAATGAAAACGGAAAGCCCAAAAGGGAGGGGAAGGGCGGTAAGCCCGACCCCCGCATTCTGCCTGATAGTCCGTTGGGGCGAATGCTGAGTCTCTGGGGGCAGAGAAATACCCAGGAATTGGAGAAGACAAAAATGATTTGATTCTGTTATTTTGTGTTTTAATACATATAAAAGATGTTGCATTTATTTGAAGTAAGAATAGAACGAATGTGATTTGTGTGTAAAAACCGGTTTGGAATGAAAGAGGAAGTTTATATATGTGATAATTATTTTGTTTATTGTATTTGTAGACCACATTGTAAGAGTAAGTAAGTAAGTAAGTTTTATTAGAATCAGAAATGTCCACTGTAGGTAAGTGTATGTTCCTTTAAATAAATTAGGTCATGGTGAAAGGCGACGAACAGCTGTAAGATAACGATTAATTGTTTGAATCCTCGTAACCTAGAAGGGGAAATTGTAAAATCAGCTTTTGGTTTTTCTATTGTTTTTAGATTTCTAGTCAGTAAAGACAATTTGGAAAATTGTTACTAGTGCTATGAATTGGACATTTAAAATAGTGGTGAATATGGATTGAAATAATTGGAAATAAGTTAATTGGTAAACATTCAAGTTTAGAAAGAAAGGAGAGAGAGGCAGTTAGAAGATAACAGAAGTAGAAAAACGACAGGCGTGTAAGTAATAAAGCAGGAGGAGTCAGTGGAACATTAAAAAAAAGAAAGGTGAATGAATTTGCAAGGAGGCTAGAATATTTGAGAAGCAAGAAATTGAGTTTAGAATAAGAAAGAAGGCATACCAGAAAGGATTAAAGTTGGAAGCATTGGGATAAAGTGATGAGACTGCTTTAAAGAGAAAAGAGAAGGACAGACACAGATTATCCCTTGGGGTACCCATAAACTGAGAGGGCTAAAAAAAGGATTAGGGCTTTGGAGGAGGAGAACGTGGGACGATTATTGATCATGGAAGATTTGAAGGCACTGTTGGTAAAAGTGATGGGAACCACTAAAGTGACAGAACTACTGAAGATGGATGGTATAAACTGATGCGAACAATGTAACAAGCAATGGCATACTGTTTGACACAGTCAGGCAGAGGGTATGGCAGGCCCTCAGACAATGTTACCCACTTAAGAGGAACCCCAAGGAACATGGGGAGATACACAAGGAAAGGCAAATAGCCTATCTGGAAAACCAGCTGAAAAGGTGGAGAGTTGATTGATGAACATTATATTATGAACTACTGTGGTGGATGTCATTCTTCTTAAAGTCAAGCAGATTCAGCGAACAGTTGGTCTCTGCGGTCGAGAAATATTGCAAAGATGTGTATTTCGGCACGGACTAGAAGGGTAGAGATGGCCTGTTTCCGTGCTGTAATTGTTATATGGTTATATGGTTATAAAGATAGGAAAAAGACTTGCAAACCAGCAGGAGGAGCTGTTGTCAATAAACAATGGACCTAAGTGAGTCCTATGATGGAACCAAGCAGAGCCAGAGAATTACATGCCAATAATGAATGTCTTTGGGGAACGTTTCCTCAAAAAGTCCTATCAGGAGTGAAATTAATCTGGATATAAGCCCTAACAGGACTGGGGTCCCCAAGAGAGAAAGGGATTTAAAGGAGGATTTGTTGGTATTGTTCCATAAGTGAAAAGCGATGTAAGAGAGCCAGATTTAAAAAAAAAAAAAATACTTCAGAATGTAGGACAGAGGATGATAACCTTGGGAAAAGGCAGGATATAGTTCAGACTAGATTAGGTATAAGCCCTGTAGTGTCGTCTATGATGAATAAGGTAATTAAGAGGTTTGGTAGACCTACAGAAATCAGCTTTGACAACGGATTGTTTTCATTTAGGGAGTAGCTAAGTTGGCGATAGAGACCCTTAGAGTAAAATACACATTTGGGTATGTAACACCTGCAGTCACAGGCATGATGGAAAGAATAAATGGAACATTGAAGGTTAATATAAATGAACTTGAAGAGATGTTGCATGCAAACTAACCGAGCAGGTGGCACAATGGAGAGGTCCCTACAAGAGACCGAGTTTGGAACAGTTAAAGATAGAATTTTAAAAGTATATGAAACAGTTAATTATGATATACAAGTCTATTTATGAACAGGAAAAGTGTTGGAGGTGGACCAGGGGGAAGGACCCTTTAAACCTGAAGACAAGGTGTATGTATGAGTTTTCTAAACTACCGACCGATGTTCAGGTAGAAGGTTGATATACCTGGTACCATTTCAATAATTACATGAGGGCTGTCCCGCAGGTATGAATAGATAATAGACCTGAGGTAAGTGAACAGGAGGACAAAGATGTGAGAAAAGAGTAGAGTTTTAACAAGAACGTTGTTTGACATCAGTGGTGGGCAAAATAATGGAAAGGATACTTAAGACAATATATAAGAATTTGGATAAATGGGGTAGGATTAGGAAGAATTAGCATGGATTTGTGATTGTGATGTTTGACTAATCTTGAATTTTTTGAAAAGGTTATTAGGGAAATTGATGAGGGTAAAGTGGTGGATGTTGTCTAGATGAACTTCAGTAAGGCCTTTGACAAGGTTCAATAAGGAAATAAGGTTGGTTAAGAAGGGTTAGTAAGGAATAGCAAGATGGATTAAAAAAGTGGCTGTATGGGAGATGTCAGGGAGCAATGGTGGATGGATGTTTGTCAGGTTGGAGGTCAGTGACTAGAGGGGTACCTCAGGGATGTGTGTTGGGTCCACTGTTGTTTGTCATGTGAATCAATAATCTGGATGTTGGTGTGGTAAAATAGATTAATAAGTATGTAGATGATACTAAGATAGGTGGTATTGTGAATAATGAAGTAGATTTTAAAAGTGTACAGAGAGATTTAGGTCATTTGGAAGAGTGGGTTGAAACATGACAGATGGGTTTCATGTTGATAAGTGTGAGATGATACATCTTGGCAGGACAAATCAAAATATGGTAAATGATTGTGAATTGAGGAATGAAGTTGAACAGAGGGATCTAGGAATAACTGTGCATAGTTCCCTGAAGGTGGAATCTCATGAAGATAGGATGGTAAAGAAAGATTTTGGTGTGTTGGCCTTTATAAATCAGAGCATTGTGTATAGAAGTTGGGTTGTAATGTTAAATTGTACAAGGTATTGGTGAGGTCAATTGTGAAGTATGGTGTATAATTTTGGTAGGCATAATTATAGGAAAAAGGTCAACAAAATAGAGAGGATACAGAGGAGATCAATTAGAATGTTGACTGGGTTTCAGCAACTAAGACACAGAGAAAGGTTGAACAAGTTAGGTCTTTATTATTTAGGAAAGATAGAAGGAGTCCCAACAATGCAAGGGAACGATGTGTTCCTGAGGAACTATTTACTGGCAGTGTCCCAATCTCTCGCAGAACTAAAAATTAAGGGATTGCTGGCCCAGAGCCCACCACTGGACTTCCCGATTCACTCAGTCAAGGCTGGAGGTTGGGTATTAATAAAAACGTGGAAAGAAGAAAAGCTTCAACCTAAGTGGACTGGACCCTACCTGGTGTTACTGACCACGGAAACAGCAGTGCGGACAAAAGAAAAAAGGTGGACACACGCAAGTCGAGTTAAGGGTCCTGTGGAGGCCCCACCAGACAAAATCAGCCCGTGGACTGTGCGCAAAGGAGAGGAACCATTGACTTTAATATTTACCAAGAACCCGTGGGAAAAATGAAGATTTTGTGTTGGTGGGTCGTGTGTTGGGTGGTTACCCAACTCGTGAATAATATAACATGTATAAAAATCACAATACCACAGAATAGAATGTCCACCACCATCCCATTTGATGTATGTAAAGGAAAATGGTGGTGCAGCTATAGAATGTATGTATGCACCCATCCCTGTAAAGATTGGCACGCGGTGTTTACTTCATCAAGATATGGGTGGCATCGAACCACCTATCAAACTGATAGGTGGAAAGTATATCAAAACCCGAATGAGGGATTGCCAGTGTGAATGTAAATTTTGAATAAACGCTGTAAGATTGTTCTGTGAAGGTAAAATGGTTTGGCCAGGTGGACTGGATTGAAACATAAAATGTCTGCTGACCAAAATTGCTGAAAATGTAGCTGCAGGGGTCAGGAAGTTGTGGTCAGGAGAAATTCACATTGTCCTGCTGTTACTGCATAATCGCGACTATGGTATTAACTGTACCCGTCTGACTGAGATAGCTGGCTCTCAGAAGTCTAAGGAATATACAAACCGCTGCTCTCAGAAGTCTGAGGAATGTACCCGTCTTATCTCTAGTATTGTTCCACTAAATAACACCTCCCAATATGTACTTGCCGGTGATCCTGACCATGGCGTTCGTGTCTGTTGCTTTGTATCAGTAATATGGGAGGCATAAACTGTAGCCTTTAACTGTACCCGTCTGACTGAGATAGCTGGCTCTCAGAAGTCTGAGGAATATACAAACCGTGGCTCTCAGAAGTCTGAGGAATGTACCTGTCTTATCTCTAGTATTGTTCCACTAAATAACATCTCCCAATATGTACTTGCCTGTGACCCTGACCATTGCTTTCGTGTCTGTTGCTTTGTATCAGTAATATGGGAGGCATAACCTGTAGCCTTTAAGTATATAAGGCATTACAAATTAAGGCATTGAGCTTGACTCTTTGCTAGGTTGTTAACCTGTGTGAAGAATCAGTGCTGAATAAACGTACGTTTAAAGCATCCGGTCGATTATTGTCGAAACAACCGATGTGAGAGAAAAACGTGAATCAACACCAGGACGCGTATATGTAAGCATACAGAGTGTTCAAATACAGGAAAGTGGTAGGTATTGGATATGTGCAGATAGAACAGGGAGAATGAGTCTAAGGATTTGAAGATAATGATAGTAGCAGGAGAAACAGAATTAAGGCAATTATATGAGGAGGGAATACCTACAGGAGGAAAGGGAGCCAACACCTGGCTTGCCTGGATGATGTACACAGCCAGGAGTATGCAACACACCAATTGCTACGCCTGCACCGGAGCTAAGCCTCAGCTGGTTCCAGTACCATTTCCCTTGAATTGGGATAGGACACCTGGGGCTATGCCATGTATACTACAGCTATTCACGAATCCCATCCTACCAAAGGATGCGACCTGCCAGAGTTATCATTACCTATTCGCGTCTAGCAACAACAATACAAAGGGCCGCAGGACAGACCCTAGACCTCCTCCATTTAGCACTCCCCTTGGGGAGGAGGGATTTGAGTGCTATACCAGATATAACCCAGATGGACAGGAAATGGGGGAGGTGCTCAACTGCAATCAGACGTATAACATAACGGCTGAGGAACAGGGGCCACTGTTCAAAAGCTCCTGGCTGAGAAAGCAGATAGTCAGTAGAGCTGATGTCTGGTGGTGGTGCAGGGAGAATACCCTATGGCCCCGGTTACCGGGGTCATGGACGGGAACCTGTACCCTCACACAACTGATGATGCCCTTCACCATAGCAGTAGAACATGCTGTAGAACTCAATGAAGGAAGCCGACGACAAAAGAGAGGGGTGAAAGGATCATTCGACACACACATATATATATATAGATGCGATAGGGGTGCCAAGAGGGGTACCCGATGAATTCAAAGCCAGAAACCAGATAGCAGCGGGCTTTGAGTCCATACTCTTCTGGTGGTCCACAATTAATAAAAATGTGGACTGGATCAACTACCTATACTACAATCAACAACGCTTTATAAATTACACTCGAGATGCGGTTGAAGGATTAGCGGAACAACTGACAGATACCAGCCTAATGGCCTGGCAAAATCGCATGGCCTTAGACATGCTACTGGCTGAGAAGGGAGGGGTGTGTGTAATGTTTGTGGAACAATGTTGCACCTTCATCCCCAACAACACTGCTCCTGATGGGTCAGTGTCGAGAGCCCTAGCAGGTCTCACCTCCCTGTCTATCGAATGAGAGGAAGATAGGGAAGCGAAGATTCTGCTGTTAGCATTAGAAAAGGGGGAGATAGTATAAATCAAAGGTTGCGTAGCAAAAGTAAAAGTGTGGATTGTGAGGAAGGGGTTAATAGGTATAGTTGATTTATACTACGAACCCTTTGTATAGTAGAAAGAAGATGTGTTCATCATCACGAACACCCGACAATACACAGATAGATAATAGCCTTGAGTACAAATGGTGACATTTCAAGGATGAGAAAAAAGGAGATAGCAACAGCCCAGCAAAGAACTAGGGTAAGGGTCATGAGCAACTCTCTGTGCGCATGGGCAATGAACCTACATGAATATGTACACACGCCCATCATGACAAGATGTCTCATTTAAATGCACATGCGATGTATGATCTGGGAGGTACCCTGGGCGTTGCGGGGCGTTATGGGGCGTTACGGTTAGATTGTGCACCTCAGTGCTCTGATTGGAAGGAGCCCAAAGGGGAGGAATTAAAGGTGTAAATCATTGTAAAATGGTGTGAATAAAAGAGAGTGACTTTTCTGGTCTCGGCGTGTCTCAACAGGGTAGGCACCCGACTCTGCAGACTTGCTAATAAATGAACTTGTTTCTCTAAATTCTCTAGCATCGTGATTGTGAGCAATCAGTTTTTTGCACCTCACACAATTGTAAGAATTGATCCTATTAACAACGTAACAATTTAACAAGTTATCAATATTAAACTAGAATAGTAACGGACGCTAATAAAAAAAATAACGAACTAACATAACTAACATAAATTTTTACTAAATCTAAACCTTATCTATAACTGGGAGGAGGGGATGAGAAACGAGCACCTGGCTCAGGTCCAGGAGCACGTTTCATTAACCCCTTCAATCAACAGTTGATTATTATTGAAGGTAAAATCATTCGTTTAATAATTAGTAGATAAAATTGCGATATATATATGATATGTTATGATGAAATATGTAGGGTAAATTTGTATTATATATCTGATTGTGAGGCCCCGTCCTATTATGTTATGATTAACCAAGGGTGCGGAGTTATTTGTTTAACATCAACATTGGAAGTCGAAACAAGGTTATCTCCCACGTACAGGTGGGCCACTTGTTACAGTCGACCATTTTAGACACTGTATTTTCAATTTTTCAATTATTTTTTGTTGGTATATCCCATTTCCGTGATGCTTATAACAAAGTATTTGTTTTTCTCTTTTTTCCTCTTTCTCTTTTCTTTCTTCTTTAGGGTCTATCTCTTAATCCTTTCTTTTTAATTTCTTTTCTACAAGGTCTCTGTTCTTTCTTGCTGTCACGTTTTTACACCTTCACTATTTTCCTTCACTTTCTCTTTTTTCTTAATCTTATTAGTGTAAAAAATGACAGAGTACATTAATTGTAATAAGATATACGTGATGAGTACTAATGTAATTGGTTGTAATATAATACTTCTAATAAATAAAAATTTAAAAAAGAAAGAAAAAGAAACGTATAAAATTATAAAAGGACTGGACAAGCTAGATGCAGGAAAAATGTTCCCAATGATGGGCGAGTCTAGAACCGGGGGCCACAGTCTTAGAATAAAGGGGAGGCCATTTAAGACTGAGGTGAGAAAAAACTTTTTCACCCAGAGAGACGTGAATTTGTGGAATTCCCTGCCACAGAGAGCAGTGGAGGCCAAATCAATGGATGAATTTAAGAGAGAGTTAGACAGAGCTCTAGGGGCTAGTGGAATCAAGGGATACAGGGAGAAGGTAGGCACGGGTTATTGATTGGGGACGATCAGCCATGATCACAATGAATGGCGGTGCTGGCTCGAGGGGATCTATCCTTACCTCACACCTTTTCATCTCTGGCCTTGGTCCATAACCGCCATCACCTTTATCCACCTATCACCCACCAGGCTTTGTCTTGCCCTTCTCTCTTCCAGCTTTCCTTTCCCCAAACACCATAATCAATCTGAAGAATGGCTCTGACCTGAAACATCAACTATGCATGTTCTCCAGAAATGCTACCTGATTCCCTGCTTGTGTCCTGTTTAGCTCTCAGCAAAGCTTCTATCTGTACGTATATAAAGAAGATGCTGCAGTGGCTCCTGGTGCTGAATCCATCCATCAGTGTGGCACTACTCGAAGCATGGCAAGACTAGCTCCGGCCACTTCCCCATTGTTCCATCACTTGCAGTTGTGATTAGTCTGCCATCCCCATTGACCTCTCTCCCTCCACTTGGACTGGGTCACGTATACTCACAGCCGGTTGTTATGACTTGGTGGTGTAGAGCTTTACAGTCCTACACAGTTGTGATTAGCAGCTGCTTACATTTGATTAACACGAAGAACAAAGCATGCGTTCAATCAGTAATCATTAGTATGTACAACTTCTATATTTCTCAAATATTATTCTCTAGGATGGTGAAAAAAAAGCCATTTTATTTTTGCAAACATTGACAGGAAAAAGGTTTATACAAAAAATACACAGCTGCTATATGTACCTGGCATATTCATAATATCCATCTATGCAAAGGGTAATGTAACTGACCTGATGTTATTGACACAATCTTCATGGGCTTCAGACAGAGTTTTGATATGCTTTGAAGACACTGGATCAAACAAGAGAACTTCTGTCTGTTCACATGCCACTGTCAACACTGACCTGCAGAGAAGAACCAGAGGTTTGCAGTTTCCGTCGTTGGACAAATAACAAGTAATGAAGATTACAGGATGGAGATTGAAAATCTGATTGAATAGTTGCAGGACAACCTTGTTATTAACCTTCCCAAAATCATCAGTTTGTTGACTTCAGGAAGTGAAGGCAAGGGATCTGTGAACCTGTCTTCATGGGTGGGATGGTGAAGATGACTGTAGAGTCAACAGCTTAATGTTCCCGTGTGTGAACATCTCTGAAGATCTGTCCTGGGCCCAGCACATTAATGCAATCACAAAGAAAACCCATCAATGCTTCTACAGGGCTCAAAATTAGCAGTCGCCCGGGTGCCAATGACCACCCAAAGTGCCGCCGGGCAACCTAAACGCCGAGTCATTTTGCCCGGCTTGGCACTGCAGATACTGGTTTATACCGAAGATAGAACAAAAAACTGGAATAACTCAGCGGGTCAGACAGCATCTCTGGAGAAAAGGAATGTGGCGTTTCGTGTCGGCGGCGACGGCTGTAGTGCGGGGCAAAGATACCAGGTGCGGGCTGACGAAGGGTCGGAGCGAATGACGGGCCCCGCACAGCAGCAGCAGCTGCCGCGACAACGGCTCCACCTCCTCCTCCTCCCGCACCCCGCCCGCCCTGATAGCGGCCGCTGCTTGCACATCCGCTAACAGCGATAACCGCTTTCAAAACAAACCCTCTCGCACGCCGAGGCCGGGAGGAGGGAGGGAGGGGGAGGTCTCCTTCTGCCGTCTGAAGCAGCTGCACCAAAGATCCTATAACTATAGGATCTTTGAGCTGCACCGCTCGGCCCCGCACCTTGCTGTTGGCTGGCGGAGGAGGGGAGGCGGCGGCACTTGGCAGTGGACAGGGACGGCCAAGGCAGCGGGGCGATGTTGTCCGATGAGCGCTGACCTTCCTTCCTCCCCACCTCGCACCCCTCTCTCTCTCTCTCTCGTACGCCCCCTCCACTCCTCTTATCCTTGGACCCCTCCTCTCCATCCCGCACTGATCCCCATTCCCGCCTCAATCAGTCCTCACTGACATCACCTGTGCTCCCCTCCCCATCTACCCGCCCCCCCCCAATCTATTCATCCTGCGCTGATCACCCTATCCACCTTGCATTGATTCTCCTGTCACCCCCCCATCCGTCCTACACTGGTCCCCTAATTCATCCTGTACTGACCCCTTCCATCCTGCACTGCTCCCCCATCCATCCTGCACTACTCCCCCATCCATCCTGTACTGATCCCCATCCATCCTGTAGTGATCTCCCGATTCATCTTTAACTGATCCCCCCCCATTCATCCTATACTGATCCCCCCATTCATCCTGTACTGATCCCCCCATTCATCCTGTACTGATCCCCTCATTCATCCTGTACTGATCCCCCATTCATCTTTTACTGAACCCCCCATTCATCCTGTATGGATCTCCTCATTAATCCTGTAGTGATCACCCATTCATCCTGCAGACCCTCCGATCCACACTGTACTGACCCTCCCCCCATTCATCCTGTACTGATCCCCCATCCATCCTGTACTGACCCACCCTCCATTTATCCAGCACCATCCCCCCATCCATCCTGTAGTGATCTCCCCATTCATCTTTTACTGATCCCCCCACATTCATCCTGTACTGATCCCCCCCATTCATCCTGTACTGATCCCCTCATTCATACTGTACTGATCCCCTCATTCATCCTGTACTGATCCCCTCATTCATCCTGTACTGATCCCCTCATTCATCCTGTTAAAGAAGGAACTGCAGATGCTGGAAAATCGAAGGTACACAAAAATGCTGGAGAAACTCAGCGGGTGCAGCAGCATCTATGGAGCGAAGGAAATAGGCAACGTTTCGGGCCGAAACCCTTCTTCAGACTGATAGGGGGTGGGGAGAAGAAAGGAAAAAAGGAAAAAGGCGGAGGAGGAGCCCGAGGGCTGGGGGAGGGGAGGAGACAACCAGAGGGCTGATGAAGGGGAGGGGACAGCAAGGGCTAGCAGAATTGGGAGAATTCAATGTTCAAGCCCCCAGGATGTAGACCGCCCAGCGGAATATGAGGTGCATTTCCTCCAATTTACGGTGTTGCTCGCTGTGGCCGTGGAGGAGACCCTGGACAGAGAGGTCAGATACGGAATGGCAGGGGGAGTTGAAGTGCTGAGCCACTGGGAGTTCAGGTTGGTTATTGCGGACCGACCGGAGGTGTTCGGCGAAGCGACAGAGGTTCACCTGCACCAGGTGCGACAGAGGTTCACATGCACCAGGTGCGACAGAGGTTCACCTGCACCAGGTGCGACAGAGGTTCACCTGCATCTCCTCCAACCTCATCTATTGCATCCGCTGCTCTAGATGCCAGCTGATCTACATCGGTGAGACCAAGCGGAGGCGTGGCGATCGTTTCGCCGAACACCTCCGGTCGGTCCGCAATAACCAACCTGACCTCCCAGTGGCTCAGCACTTCAACTCCCCCTCCCATTCCGTATCTGACCTCTCTGTCCTGGGTCTCCTCCATGGCCACAGCGAGCAACACCGTAAATTGGAGGAAATGCACCTCATATTCCGCTTGGGCAGTCTAATCTGAATGTCCGATAATGTGGCGTTTTGACACCTTAGTCAGTTTTAACAGCTATTATCATAAAATGCCTTTAGAAATTTCCATGCAACCTGTATATTTTGTTATGGATAAATTATGTGGGAAGCGAGAGTGTTTCTGTGCAAATAGCAATAACGACCCCATGCTATGGACATGTCATGGTAATTTTCGGTCCTTCACAGAAAACATGCTTACATCAATCTGTAGTGTGCATGGTTAAGCATATATGTTATCATGGTCCAGGATTTATTGACACAGGTTGATCATACGCTGAATAATCCAACCACATTTTTGTTTGGAAGTGGAAAGAACTAATAGAAATTGCATTAATTGCAATGTGTAAAAAGAGTTGAGATACTGTATTATAATTTTGCTGCATGTCATTGTGGTATATATCATGTCTTGATTGGTGAATATGTTTAGTTTGTGACTTTATTTGAGGCAGAAATAATATGTGAATGCTTCATTGAGCATAATTCCGACTGGTAACTACGCACTTCGTCCGAGCACATTATCGCACGCGTCATGCAAACCGTCTTAAATGACCACCTAAACTGTCATTTGGCAACAGCTGCCTAGGTTGCCCGGCTGGCAACATGGAAAAAAAGTTAAATGAGAGCCCTGTTCTACTTCCTTAGAAGATTCAGTATGCCAAATATTCTATTGAACTTTCACAGGTGTACGAAAGAAAGCACATCAGGCATCAGGCTAGATGCAGGAAAAATGTTCACAATGTTGGGCGAGTCCAGAACCAGGGGCCAAAGTCTTATTGTTCCTCAACAAGTCCTACAGTAAGATTGTTACACCTAAGGTACTGGAAGAGAGAAAGTGGGTGACGGTGAGAAAGGGAGGGAAACATGGAATGCAAACGTCCCCGGGTGTTGTACCTCTTGTGAACAGGTTCACCCACTTAGAAACTGTCGGGACAGAAGACATTAACGCACTGAGCGGCGGACTGGCTTGCGAAGCAAAAAGGGCTGTTCAGCCAAAACCAAAGAGGCCAAGTCAGGCAACGCCATTGTAGTTGGAGACTCCATTGTGAGAGGTACGGACAGGGGTTTCTGCAGCAACAGACGGGATTCGAGGATGGTGTGCTGCCTTCCTGGTGCCAGGATCCAGGATGTAACGGACAGAGTGCAGAAAATCCTCAAGGGCGAAGGTGAATAGCCGGAAGTGGTAGTGCATGTCGGCACAAACGATGTCGGAAAGAAGGGGATGAATATTCTGCAGCGTGACTTTAGAGAGCTCGGAAAAATGCTGACAAACAGGACCTTCAGGGTTGTTATCTCCG
This sequence comes from Malacoraja senta, assembly GCA_038087875.1. Classification (NCBI taxonomy): domain Eukaryota; kingdom Metazoa; phylum Chordata; class Chondrichthyes; order Rajiformes; family Rajidae; genus Malacoraja; species Malacoraja senta. Next base: position 402,613 of record JAXLNO010005714.1, on the reverse strand, counting down.
GTTTGCTTCCAGTTCCTCGTGCTGGCGAGAGCAGGAACAGGGAGATACGGGACCTGAATGTGTGGCTGAAGAACTGGTGCAGGGGGCAGAGATTTAGATTCTTAGATCACTGGGATCTGTTCTGGAGTAAGGGGGAACTGTACAAAAGGCACGGATTGCATCTTAACAGGTGGGGGACCAGCATTCTGGCAGGCAGGTTTGCCACTGCTATACAGGTGGTTTTAAACTGAATAAGGGGGGAGGGGTGTCAAATGGGATAGTCGAGGATGGAGTTAAAGGGAAAGAGAGTAAAGGGATGGTTAATGACCCCAGAATTAAAGGGAAAGGAAGCTCACAAAGGGATAGGAGAGAATGGCCAAGTGTAATAGGGATCGATGTGAAATGTGAGATGCGTAAGGAATTAAAAGTATTGTATATGAATGCGCGAAGTATAAGAAGTAAAGTAGATGAGCTTGAGGCTCAGTTAGAGGTTGGTAGATATGACATTGTGGGGATTACTCAGACGTGGCTGCAGGAGGATCGGGCCTGGGAACTTAATATTCCCTTATCTTCATAATATAAGACGCCCTGGGACCGTTGCAGGAGGAGGAGCAGCGTCCGTCCGGGTAGTGAGTAGTTAAACAGCGCGGGGCTTTGCTTTCCAGACGCCCTGGGACCGTTGCAGGAGGAGGAGCAGCGTCCGGGTAGTGAGTAGTTAATCAGCGCGGGGCTTTGCTTTCCAGACGCCCTGGGACCGTTGCAGGAGGAGGAGCAGCGTCCGGGTAGTGAGTAGATCAACAGCGCGGGGCTTTGCTTTCCAGACGCCCTGGGACCGTTGCAGGAGGAGGAGCAGCGTCCGGGTAGTGAGTAGTTAAACAGCGCGGGGCTTTGCTTTCCAGACGCCCTGGGATCGTTGCAGGAGGAGCCAAAAACTGCCAATAAGTGAGGAAGTCGCTGATTGGTGGAAGAGGACTAAGAGGAAGCAGCTGATTGGGAGTCCGATCCCTGCTGATTTCCTCCACCAGTTGGTATTATATCCAGGGTAAGGCTTTATATTGTATCCAGGGTAAGGCTTTATATTGTATCCAGGGTAAGGCTTTGTATTGTATCCAGGGTAAGGCTTTGTATTATATCCAGGGTAAGGCTTTATATTGCATCCAGGGTAAGGCTTGGTATTGTATCCAGGGTAAGGGGGGAGAATGAGGGCCAGGGCAGTTTACTGTTCTGGATGTCAGATGTGGGAGGTCATGGAGTCTGATACCCCTCCAGACGTTCACATCTGTGTCAGATGCGTAGAGATGGGGTTCCTAAGGGACCGTGTTAGGAACCTGGAGCAGCAGCTCGATGACCTCTGTCTGATCAGGGAGAGTGAGGAGGTCATAGAAAAGAGTTATAGGGAGGTGGCCACTCCAAGACCACGGGAGGCAGACAAGTGGGTCACGGTTAGGAAGGGCAAGGGGCAGAGGCAGGGACCAGTGAGTACCCCGGTGGCTGTACACCTTGAAAATAAGTACTCCTGTTTGAGTACTGTTGAGGGGGACAGCCTTCCTGCGGGTAGCAACAGCGGCCGGGCCTCCGGCACAGAGACCAGCCCTATTGCTCAGAAGGGTAGGGAAAAGAAGAGGAGGGCAATAGTAATAGGGGACTCTATGGTTAGGGGGTCGGATAGGCGATTCTGTGGACGCAGTCAGGAGACCCGGATGGTAGTTTGCCTCCCTGGTGCCAGGGTCAGGGATGTGTCTGAACGCGTCCAAGATATCCTGAAATCGGAGGGAGAGGAGCCTGAGGTTGTGGTACATATAGGTACCAATGACATAGGTAGAAAAAGAGAAGAGGTCTTGAAAGGAGAATTTAGGGAGTTGGGAGGAGAGTTAAGGAGAAGGACTACAAAGGTAACAATCTCAGGATTACTACCTGTGCCACGCGACGGTGAGAGTAGGAATGGAGTGAGGTGGAGGATAAATGCGTGGCTGAGGAACTGGTGCAGCGGGCAGGGATTCAAATTTCTGGATCATTGGGACCTCTTTTGGGGAAGGTGTGACCTGTACAGAAAGGACGGGTTGCACTTGAACCCGAGGGGGACCAATATCCTGGCGGGGAGATTTGCAAAGGCTACTGGGGAGACTTTAAACTAGAACGGTTGGGGGGAGGGACTCAAATAGAGAAAGCTAGTGGAAAATGTGGGAGGCAGGAGGCAGAGAAGGGAAGCACTCGGACCCAAAATGTAGGGGAGAAAGAAGAAAAAGATAATAAACAGAGAATAAGTGGTGGTGGGTTTCTTAAATGTGTATATTTTAATGCTAGGAGCATTGTAAGAAAGGTGGATGAGCTTAGAGCCTGGATTGACACCTGGAAGTATGATGTTGTGGCGATCAGTGAAACATGGTTGCAGGAGGGCTGTGATTGGCAAATAAATATTCCAGGATTTCGTTGCTTCAGGGGTGATAGAATTGGAGGGGCAAGAGGTGGGGGTGTTGCATTGCTTGTCAAGGAAGATATTACAGCAGTGCTTTGGCAGGATAGATTAGAGGGCTCGTCTAGGGAGGCTATTTGGGTGGAACTGAGAAATGGGAAAGGTGTAGCAACACTTATAGGGGTGTATTATAGACCGCCAAATGGGGAGCGAGAATTGGAAGAGCAAATATGTAAGGAGATGGCAGATATTAGTAGTAAGCACAAGGTAGTGATTGTGGGAGATTTCAATTTTCCACACATAGACTGGGAAACACATTTTGTAAAAGGGCTGGATGGTTTGGAGTTTGTAAAATGTGTGCAAGATAGTTTTTTGCAGCAATACATAGAGGTACCTACTAGAGAAGGGTCAGTGCTAGACCTCCTGTTAGGAAATGAGACAGGGCAGGTGGCGGAGGTATGCGTCGGGGAGCACTTCGGGTCCAGTGTTCACAATACCATTAGTTTCAATATAATTATGGAGAGGGTCAGAACTGGACCTAGGGTTGAGATTTTTGTTTGGAGAAAGGCTAACTTTGAGCAGATGCGAAAGGATTTAAAAGGAGTGAATTGGGACATGTTGTTTTATGGGAAGGATGTAGAAGAAAAATGGAGGACATTTAAGGGTGAAATTTTAAGAGTACAGAATCTTTATGTCCCTGTTCGGTTGAAAGGAAATAGTAAAAAATGGAAAGAGCCATGGTTTTCAAGGGAAATTGGACACTTGGTTCAGAAAAAGAGAGAGATCTACAATAATTATAGGCAGCATGGAGTAAATGAGGTGCTTGAGGAGTATAACGAATGTAAAAAGAATATTAAGAAAGAAATTAGAAAAGCTAAAAGAAGATATGAGGTTGCTTTGGCAAGTAAGGTGAAAGTAAATCCAAAGGGTTTCTACAGCTATATTAATAGCAAAAGGATAACAATTTCTTTTCTTCGGTATTCACGAAGGAGAAGGATATGGAATTATGTGAGGTAAGGGAAACAAGCAGAGTAGCAATGGAAACTGTGAGATTCAAAGAAGAGGAGGTGCGGACACTTTTGAAAAATATGAAAACGGATAAGTCTCCAGGTCCTGACAGGATATTCCCTAGGACATTGAAGGAAGTTAGTGTAGAAATAGCAGGGGCTATGACAGAAATATTTCAAATCTCATTAGAAACGGGAATAGTGCCGGAGGATTGGCGTACTGCGCATGTTGTTCCGTTGTTTAAAAAGGGTTCGAAGAGTAAACCTAGCAATTATAGACCTGTTAGTTTGACGTCAGTGGTGGGCAAATTAATGGAAAGGATACTTAAAGATAATATATATAAGCATCTGGATAAGCAGGGTCTGATTAGGAACAGTCAACATGGATTTGTGCCTGGAAGGTCATGCTTGACTAATCTTCTTGAATTTTTCGAAGAGGTTACTAGGGAAATTGATGAGGGTAAAGCAGTGGATGTTGTCTATATGGACTTCAGTAAGGCCTTTGACAAGGTTCCTCATGGAAGGTTGGTTAAGAAGATTCAATTGTTGGGTATTAATGGTGGAGTAGCAAGATGGATTCAACAGTGGCTGAATGGGAGATGCCAGAGAGTAATGGTGGATGGCTGTTTGTCAGGTTGGAGGCCGGTGACTAGTGGCGTGCCTCAGGGGTCTGTGTTGGGTCCAATGTTGTTTGTCATGTACATCAATGATCTGGATGATGGTGTGGAAAATTGGATTAGTAAGTATGCAGATGATACTAAGATAGGTGGTGTTGTGGATAATGAAGTAGATTTTCAAAGTCTACAGAGAGATTTAGGCCATTTGGAAGAGTGGGCTGAAAGATGGCAGATGGAGTTTAATGCTGACAAATGTGAGGTGCTACATCTCGGCAGGACAAATCAAAATAGGACGTACACGGTAAATGGTAGCGAATTGAGGAATGCAGGTGAACAGAGGGATCTAGGAATAACTGTGCATAGTTCCCTGAAGGTGGAATCTCATGTAGATAGGGTGGTAAAGAAAGCTTTTGGTGTGCTGGCCTTTATAAATCAGAGCATTGAATATAGAAGTTGGGATGTAATGTTAAAATTGTAGAAGGCATTGGTGAGGCCAATTCTGGAGTATGGAGTACAATTTTGGTCGCCTAATTATAGGAAGGATGTCAACAAAATAGAGAGAGTACAGAGGAGATTTACTAGAATGTTGCCTGGGTTTCAGCAAATAATTTACAGAGAAAGGTTGAACAAGTTAGGTCTTTATTCTTTGGAGCGCAGAAGGTTAAGAGGGGACTTGATAGAGGTCTTTAAAATTATGAGCAGGTTAGACAGAGTGGACGTGGAAAAGCTTTTCCCATTGAGAGTAGGGAAGATTCAAACAAGGGGACATGACTTGAGAATTAAGGGACAGAAGTTTAGGGGGAACATTAGGGGGAACTTCTTTACTCAGAGAGTGGTAGCTGTGTGGAATGAGCTTCCAGTGGAAGTGGTGGAGGCAGGTTTGATGTTATCCTTTAAAAATAGATTGGATGGGTATATGGACGGGAAAGGAATGGAGGGTTATGGTCTGAGTGCGGGTAGATGGGACTAGGGGGAAGTATTTATTTTTAATTAAAAAAAAAAAATTAAAAAATGTTCGGCACGGACTTGAAGGGGCGAGATGGCCTGTTTCCGTGCTGTTATGGTTATATGGTTATATGTAGGGTGTAAGTTGCAGCAGGAGTTAAAACTTGCATGTAACAAAGGTAATGTCACTGTGGTGATGGGGGATTTCAATATGCAGGTAGACTGGGAAAATCAGGTTGGTTCAGGACCCCAAGAAAGAGAGTTTGTAGAATGCCTCCGAGATGGATTCTTAGAGCAGCTTGTAATGGAGCCGACCAGAGAAAAGGCAATTCTGGATTTAGTGTTGTCCAATCAACCAGTTATGATAAGAGAACTCGAGGTAAAGGAGTGACCTCGAGGTGGAGGTAGTGATCATAATATGATTAGTTTTAATCTGCAATTTGAGAAGGAGAACGTTAAATCGGAAGTGGCAGTGATGCAGTTGAACAAAGGGGACTATGAACGCATGAGAGGGGAGCTGGCCAAGGTAGACTGGAAATGGATCCTAGCAGGAATGATGGTGGAACAGCAATGGCAGGAATTTCTGGGCATAATCCGGGAGACGCATGATCATTTTATTCCAAAAAGGAAGAAAGATTCTAAGGGGAGTAGGAGGCAACCGTGGCTGACAAGAGAAGTTAGGGATAGAATAAAACTTAAAGATAAGATGTATAACACAGCAAAGAGTAGCCGGAAGCCAGAAGATTGGGAAACTTTCATAGGACAACAGAAGGAAACAAAACGGGCAATACGGGCTGAAAAGATGAAGTACGAGGGGAAGCTGGCCAGGAATATAAAGAAGGACAGTAAAAGCTTCTTTAGATATGTTAAGGGAAAAAGAGTAGCAAAGTCAAATGTGGGTCCCTTGAAGGCAGACACGGGTGAAATTATTATGGGCAACAAGGAAATGGCAGAAGAGTTGAATAGGTACTTCGGATCTGTCTTCATTAAGGAAGACACAAACAATCTCCCAGATGTACTGGAGGTCAGAGGATCTAAGGGGGTAGAGGAACTGAAAGAAATTTTCATTATGTGAGAAATAGTATTGGGTAGGCTAATGGGACTGAAGGATGATAAATCCCATGGGCCTGACGGTCTGCATCCCAGGGTCCTCAGGGAGGTGGCTCTAGAAATAGTGGACGCAATGGTGATCATTTTCCAATGTTCATTAGATTCAGGATCAGTTCCTTTGGATTGGAGGATAGCTAACGTTATCCCACTTTTCAAGAAAGGAGCGAGAGAGAAAATGGGGAATTATAGACCAGTTAGCCTGACCGGTGGTGGGAAAGATGCTGGAGTCAATTATTAAAGATGTAATAATGGGGCATTTGGATAGTAGCAAAAGGATTAGTCCAAGTCAACATGGATTTATGAAAAGGAAATCATGCTTGACTAATCTTCTGTAATTTTTTGAGGATGTGACAAGTAAAATGGATGAAGGGGTGCCAGTGGATGTAGTGTATCGAGACTTTCAGAAAGGCTTTGATAAGGTCCAGCACGGGAGACTGGTGACTAAAATTAGAGCACATGGTATTGGGGGTAGGGTGTTGACATGGATAGAAAATTGGTTGGCAGACCGGAAACAAAGAGTAGGAGTGAACGGGTATTTTTCAGAATGGCAGGCAGTGGCGAGTGGAGTGCCGCAAGGCTCGGTGTTGGGGCCGCAACTGTTTACCATATATATTAATGATTTGGAAGAGGGAATTAGGAGCAACACTAGCAAGTTTGCGGATGACACAAAGCTGGGTGGCAGTGTGAACTGTGAAGAGGATGTTAGGAGGTTGCAGGGTGACCTGGACAGGTTGAGTGAGTGGGTAGATGCATGGAAGATGCAGTATAATATAGATAAATGTGAGGTTATCCACTTTGGCGGCAAAAACAAGGGGGCAGATTATCTCAATGGGGTTAGGTTAGGTAAGGGGGAGGTGCAGCGAGACCTGGGTGTCCTTGTACACCGGTCACTGAAAGTTGGCATGCAGGTACAGCAGGCAAGTGAAGAAAGCTAATGGAATGTTGGCCTTCATAACAAGAGGATTTCAGTATAGGAGTAAAGAGGTTCTTCTGCAGTTGTATGGGGCTCTGGTGAGACCACATCTGGAGTATTGTGTGCAGTTTTGGTCTCCTAATTCGAGGAAGGACATCCTTGTGATTGAGGCAGTGCAGCGTAGGTTCACGAGATTGATCCCTGAGATGGCGGGACTGTCATATGAGGAAAGATTGAAAAGACTAGGCTTGTATTCACTAGAGTTTAGAAGGATGAGGGGAATTACAGACCAGTTAGTCTAACATCGGTAGTGGGGAAACTGCTAGAGTCAGTTATTAAAGATGGGATAGCAGCACATTTGGAAAGTGGTGAAATCATTGGACAAAGTCAGCATGGATTTACGAAAGGTAAATCGTGTCTGACGAATCTTATAGAATTTTTCGAGGATGTAACTAGTAGAGTGGATAGGGGAGAACCAGTGGATGTGTTGTATCTGGACTTTCAGAAGGCTTTCGACAAGGTACCACATAAGAGATTAGGATACAAACTTAAATCACACGGTATTGGGGGTTCAGTATTGATGTGGATAGAGAACTGGCTGGCAAACAGGAAGCAAAGAGTAGGAGTAAACGGGTCCTTTTCACAATGGCAGGCAGTGACTAGTGGGGTACCACAAGGCTCAGTGCTGGGACCCCAGCTATTTACAATTTATATTAATGATCTGGACGAGGGAATTGAAAGCAACATCTCCAAGTTTGCGGATGACACTAAGCTGGGGGGCAGTGTTAGCTGTGAGGAGGATGCTAGGAGACTGCAAGGTGACTTGGATAGGCTGGGTGAGTGGGCAAATGTTTGGCAGATGCAGTATAATGTGGATAAATGTGAGGTTATCCACTTTGGTGGCAAAAACGGGAAGGCAGACTATTATCTAAATGGTGGCCGATTAGGAAATGGGGAGGTGCAGCGAGACCTGGGTGTCATGGTACACCAGTCATTGAAAGTAGGCATGCAGGTGCAGCAGGCAGTGAAGAAAGCGAATGGTATGTTGGCCTTCATAGCAAGAGGATTTGAGTATAGGAGCAGGGAGGTTCTACTGCAGTTGTACAGGGTCTTGGTGAGACCACACCTGGAGTATTGCGTACAGTTTTGGTCTCCAAATCTGAGGAAGGACATTATAGCCATAGAGGGAGTGCAGAGAAGGTTCACCAGACTGATTCCTGGGATGTCAGGACTTTCATATGAAGAAAGACTGGATAGACTTGGCTTATACTCGCTAGAATTTAGGAGATTGAGAGGGGATCTTATAGAAACGTACAAAATTCTTATGGGGTTGGACAGGCTAGATGCAGGAAGATTGTTCCCGATGTTGGGGAAGTCCAGGACAAGGGGTCACAGCTTAAGGATAAGGGGGAAATCCTTTAAGACCGAGATGAGGAAAAACTTTTTCACACAGAGAGTGGTGAATCTCTGGAACTCTCTGCCACAGAGGGTAGTTGAGGCCAGTTCATTGGCTATATTTAAGAGGGAGTTAGATGTGGCCCTTGTGGCTAAAGGGATCAGGGGGTATGGAGAGAAGGCAGGTACGGGATACTGAGTTGGATGATCAGCCATGATCATATTGAATGGCGGTGCAGGCTCGAAGGGCCGAATGGCCTACTCCTGCACCTATTTTCTATGTATCTATGTATCTATGAATCTTATAGAAACATATAAAATTATGAAAGGACTGGACAAGCTAGATGCAGGAAAAATGTTCCCAATGTTGGGCGAGTCCAGAACCAGGGGCCACAGTCTTAGAATATAGGGGAGGTCATTTAAGACTGAGGTGAGAAAAAACTTTTTCACCCAGAGAGTTGTGAATTTGTGGAATTCCCTGCCACAGAGAGCAATGGACGCCAAATCACTGGATGGATTTAAGAGTTAGATAGAGCTCTAGGGGCTAGTGGAGTCAAGGGATATAGGGAGAAGGCAGGCACGGGTTATTGATAGGGGACGATCAGCCCTGATCACAATGAATGGCGGTGCTGGCTCGAAGGGCCAAATGGCCTTCTCCTGCACCTATTTTCTATGATTCTATTAGGCCTAATTCAGTAAACCAAACACCCAGGAAGGAAAGAGGTTACATAAACTGGTAGACATCAAGGGTACTGAAGATACACACAAAACGCTGGAGTAACTCAGCAGGTCAGGCAGCATCTCTGGAGAACATGGATAGGTGACTCTTAAGACTGATTGTAGGGGGGAGGAATTGAAAGCAAGAAAAAGCCAGGACAAATCAGGCTGGCAACAGCCGACATCAGTCAGGATAGCCAGTCTGAAGAACGGTCTCGACCCGAAACATCACCTTTTCCCTTCGCTGCCTCACCCGCTGAGTTTGTGTAGGATCCTGAAAACTGTAACCTCCAGATTCAAGAACAGCTTCTTCCCAACAACCATTAGACGCTTGAACACTAAACACTAACCACAAATCTATGTCAGCACCTATGATCTACTGTGGACTTTGATCTATGTACTTTGGTTTTGCACTATTATGGTTTCGTTACCTACTATTCGAGTTATTAATTTAATGTAATATATATATATATATATATATATATATATATATATATATATATATATATATAACATTTATAATACATTAAATTAATAACTCTAATAGTAGGTAAGATAAATATATATAATATATATTTATCTGGCTGTTACTGTATTAATGGGCTTATAAAGTTGCAGTTTGAACGGGGGCAAGGGTGGAGTACAGGGGTGAGGATGGGGGGGCAAGGGTGGGATACAGAGGGCGAGGTAGTGGGGGGGCAATGGATGGGTTACGGGGGGGGGGGGGATGCGAGCGGGGCTAATGGGAGGGGTTGAGTACAGGGGTGAGGGTGGGGGGGTAAGGGTGGGATACGGGGGCCGAGTTTGGGGGGGGGCAAGGGTGGGGCGAGGCTGAGGGGGTAATGGGGTGGCGAGGGTGAGGGGAGGGAGGTACGTGGGGGGGGCGAGGGTATATGTGGGGGCGAGGGGGAGGGTGAGGGGGTACGGGGGTCGAGGGGGAATAATGGGGAGGGTGAGGGGGGTACGGGGTAAAGGGGGGGCGAGGGTATGGGGTGGGTGGTGCGTGGGGGGGCGGGGATGAGGGGTGTACGGGGGAGTTAAGGGGGAGGCGAGGGTGAGGGGGCGATGGGTGGGGGGGTACATGGGGCGGTGAGTCCGGTACGTGGGGCGGGTACGGGGGTGAGACGCGGCGGGCCCGGGCTCCTACCCGTCGGGCGAGTACTCGAGGTTGAAGGCGGCGCCGTGGGTCCTGGATCCGAGGGTGAGCTGCCCGGCCGAGTGCATGGAGCCGTACAGACTGCTCATTACGCAGTAGGTGCCGCGGCCCGGCTCCACTGACGGCCCGAAGCCGCGGCCCACCGAGCGGCCGCTCACCCAGGAGAAGACGCCGGGCCGGCGGCGGCGGGACCTCTGGCCTCCCGGTGCCTCCGCGCTCATGGCGCCGCTGACTGGGCGCGTCTGCAGCCGTCACAACCAACCGCCGCCGCCGCGTCCCGGTCCGTCCCTCACTCCCGTCCGCCCGTCCCGTCCCTAACTCCCGTCCCCCCTTCGCCTATCTCTAGAGCAGAATGTTTAATTGTCACAGGCACTGTCAACAGAACTAGCAAATTCATACTTGCTGCAGCTGTTAAAGCCCCTTTAACATAATAACACACACTCAGTGCCCGTTCCTTCCACCGACCCGACCCTTATCTGACACCCCGGCTGAACGTCCACACATCCCATTCCCGTCCCTCTCTCTATCCAAGGTGTCGACCTGGATCTTCATCATCCTTCTGCCTCCACAGATGCTGAAAGACCCATTGTTCCCCCAGTACCTTGTTGTTTTGCCATACATCCATGCAAGAACAGTCTCTTTTGTCTGCCTTCCTTCTATCAACCCTGCCTTCCAGCCCATTATCCTCAATCTTGTGTGTTAGAAGGAACTGCAGATGCTGGTTTACACTAAAGATGTTAGTGTAAACCAGTCGACACCCTTCATCAGACTGAGTCAGGGAAGGGGACATTAGAGGAAGGTGCAGAACAAAGCAGAGCCTGAATCTATGACTCGGGAAAGGTAAAGCCTACAATGGCCCATTGTGTCTACCCTCAATCTTGTCATTTCCCTGATCCCCAGCTCTAATCCTGCCCTGTTCCCTTCCTTCCCCCTCCCCCTCCCCCTCCCCGTCTCCTTGATCCCTTCACTTTCCTTTGTAACTCATCTCCAAAGGTGTTGTCACTGAAGTAGTTGTAATTTGAACACAAACAGAGACAGCAACGTGCTATAAAGAGAAAACATCTGTAACACCACTATTTATTTTTTTTATACAAAGTTCCATCTTACATTGAGATCTGCTTTGGTTCAAAACCACCAATAGTATCCTGTGCATAAACACAAAACACCAGCACCAATGAATGTTTTACTCAATTGAATGAGTCTTTCCAGTTGATTGCTCTCTGGTTGGATTAACCAAACTGATCTTTGTATATTGACACAATGGGGAGTTATTATTAATCATAATTTCAATGATTCAGAAATGGGAAAGTCTAGAACCAGAGGGCACAGCCTCAAAATAAAAGGAGATGAGGAGGGCCTCATTGAAATGTACCAAATAGTGAAAGGCTTGGATAGAGTGGATGTGGAGAGGGTTTCCACTAGTGGGAGAGTCTAGGACTAGAGGTCATAGCCTCAGAATTAAAGGACATTGTTTTAGGAAGGAGATGAGGAATTTATTTAGTCAGTTGGAGAAGCTGTGGAATTCATTGCCATAGAAGGCTATGGTGGCCAAGTCACTGGGTATTTTTAAAGCCGAGATTGATAGGTTCTTGATTAGTACGGGTGTCAGGCGTAAGCAAGATAATGGGGTTGAGAGGAAAAGATAGATCAGCCAGGATCGAATGGCAGAGTAGACTTAAAGGTCGAAGTAAAATGATGAAATTATTCACATTTCATTGATGAACTACGGATCAGAACCTTGACACTTGTTTTGCTTACCGAGGATCTTATTTGACTTATTCCACACATTGTTAGGATTCAAATTATGAGAAGTTGAAATGTTAATTTTAAACTGGATTTAAATTTATTGTGGTAGCATGATTTGAATTTCGTTAAGATAAAATGCCTTTATCATAATCCCAAATTCAATGGCAGAATCTACTTGATCAGCTTACACTAGCTCCAGGTTTCAGTGTAAACTCATCACCTCAATCCCTTTTACAAATCTTGTTCTTCCTTAATTTGTTATTTTTACTTCAATTTGTTATTTGTTTTACTTCAATCTGTTATTTTATTTCTCTCTCCTAATAGGCATGTTAAGAAGCGTATTGTCCAGAAAAATGCGAGGAATGTCCCTACAAAAACAAGGAGCTGCAGATGCTGGTTTACCAAAAAAGACACAAAGTGCTGGAGTAACTCAGCAGATTAGATAGCATCTCTGGAGAACATGGACAGGTAACGTTTCAGGTTGGGACCCTTCTTTAAACCTTGCATGTCCCTGAACTAATTGAGAGTCGTTAATACACCAGGAACCTGTCATTATTTATATCTCAAAACATTTGATACAGCTTGAAAGAAATCAAATGTTTCTCAAGCCCTTCCTTATACTTACAACTCCATATTCATGCCATCTTTATCATACTATTTACATAGCATGCAGCACAACTGAACTATAAGTTCTCATTTTCAGTCCCATTAAAGGAAAGGGTTTCCCATCAAAATAACCTGTCTCTTTTTAGCTGCCTTGTGTATTTCGGATTTAAATTTCAAGGTTTCAAGGTCAGTTTATTGTCATATGTACCAATTAAGGCATAGTGAAACTCAATTTTTGCACTAAAACATAATTTAAATAGAATTCATCTGAACAACAATAATTTCAAAATTGCAGTAATCACAATTAAGTTCTAAATAATCTCAAATGTTCTATTTTAAATATGAACTAAGGTTTAAGATTAATCCACTCACGCCCACACAATGTAAAGACAGTACACTCCTGGATTCACCCCACAGCAGAATTATTGTGTTATACCAACAATTAGTTTAGAACTGCTGGAAGTATCCAGATGTGGTGAGGTTTACATACCACATGTATACATTGAATGATACAGAACAAAGTGCAATCCAACAGCCACTGCCACCCCTTTGGAGCTTTCTCAATAAATGCTCAATCACACTGGTTATGTCCCACTTTTACAGACTGCATTAGGTATCCAGGATAATGCATCTTAGCACGGCATTCATCCTCAAGGGATATGGGGGGAAAGCCAGAACGGGTTACTGATTTTAGATGATCAGCCATGATCATATTGAATGGTGGTGCTGGTCGATGGGCCGAATGGCCTACTTCTGCACCTATTTTTCTATGTTTCTATCCTCGTGTTTGCTTGTAGTTTTAAATTTGTATTTTGAACAATGAGAAGATAAGAATTCCAGAACCTTCACTTCAAACGTAAATATGGTTTTCTATTTTTAAAATAAGCATTGGACTGAACTGAAAAACAGAAAGTGGTCATCGGCTTTTCTTAACCCTCCTTTTTCTCTTTCTCCTTGGGCAATCTTCCCAATGCATAAAACTCTTCATTTGGACGCAGGCCAATGACATGCGCCAGACGGTTGGACATTGCAAAGAATGCTGTGATTGTGCCAATATCCCAGGCATCATCCCGGTCAAAGCCATGCTTCTCCAGGTTCTTCAGATGGTCTTCGCTGATGTTCTCTGCTTTGCTCACAGCGAGGGCAAAATCCAGCATAACCCGCTGCCGATCATCCAAATCTGCCAGCTCCCTGTTCACAATCACCTGAAGGGAACAGAATCCAGACGTCATTAAATGCCTACATTTACAGGTTATTAAAGAGAGTGTGTTTACACAAAATATTTAGCAACTCACCTGATCTGCCAGAATGGGGTTTTTTGAATACAATCGGTGTATGGCACTGTGCGATATGACACAGTAGGGACAGTGGTTAATCGCACTCGTGGCCACAATAATCAGTTCCTTGTCTGCTTTGCTGAGATTTCCTAAAGGCCAATGTATGGTATAAAGTGGTGGAAAATGTTAAGACATCTTTTTTCCACAACATGTTCATTTACCAAAAAATTAAATATGTTATATTAAAAACAAGTTACAGGTTATAAACCTACAGTGGCTTGCAAAAGTTTTCATACCCCTTGAACTTTTCCACATTTTGTCACCTTACAACCACAAACGTAAATGTATTTTATTGGGATTTTATGTGATAGACCAACACAAAGTGGTACATAATTGTGAAGTGGAAGGAAAATGATACATGTTTTTCAAACTTTTTTTACAAATAAAAAACTGAAAAGTGTGGCGTGCAAAAGTATTTAGCCCCCCTGAGTCAATACTTTGTAGAACCACCTTTCGCTGCAATTACAGCTGCAAGTCTTTTGGGGTATGTCTCTACCAGCTTTGCACATCTAGAGACTGAAATGTTTGCCCATTCTTCTTTGCAAAATAGCTCAAGCTCAGTCAGATTGGATGGAGAGCGTCTGTGAACAGCAATTTTCAAGTCTTGCCAGAGATTCTCAATTGGATTTAGGTCTGGACTTTGACTGGGCCATTCTAACACATGAACATGCTTTGATCTAAACCATTCCATTGTAGCTCTGGCTGTATGTTTAGGGTCGTTGTCCTGCTGGAAGGTGAACCTCCGCCCCAGTCTCAAGTCTTTTGCAGACTCGAACAGGTTTTCTTCCAAGATTGCCCTGTATTTGGCTCCATCCATCTTCCCATCAACTCTGACCAGCTTCCCTGTCCCTGCTGAAGAAAAGCATCCCCACAGCATGATGCTGCCACAGTGGGGATGGTGTGTTCAGGGTGATGTGCAGTGTTAGTTTTCTGCCACACATAGCGTTTTGCATTTAGGCCCAAAGCTTCAATTTTGGTCTCATCTGACCAGAGCACCTTCCTCCACATGTTTGCTGTGTCCCCCACATGGCTTGTGGCAAACTGCAAACGGGACTTCTTATGGTTTTTTTTCAACAATGGCTTTCTTCATGCCACTCTTCCATAAAGGCCCGATTTGTGGAGTGCATGACTAATAGTTGTCCTGTGGACAGATTCTCCCACCTGAGCTATGGATCTCTGCAGCTCCTCCAGAGTTACCATGGCTGCTTCTCTGATCAATGCTCTCCTTGCCCGGCCTATCAGTTTAGGTGGACGGCCATGTCTTGGTAGGTTTGCAGTTGTGCCATACTCTTTCCATTTTCGGATGATGGATTGAACAGTGCTCCGTGAGATGTTCAAAGCTTGGGATATTTTTTTTATAACCTAACCCTGCTTTAAACTTCTCCACAACTTTATCCCTGACCTGTCTGGTGTGTTCCTTGGGCTTCATGATGCTGTTTGTTCACTAATGTTCTCTAACAAACCTCTGAGGCCTTCACAGAACAGCTGTATTTATACTGAGATTAGATTACACACAAGTGGACTCTATTTACTAATTAGGTGACTTCTGAAGGCAATTGGTTGCACTGGATTTTATTTAGGGGTATCAGAGTAAAGGGGGCTGAATACTTTTCCACGCCACACTTTTCAGTTTTTTATTTGTAAAAAAATTTGAAAACCATGTATCATTTTCCTTCCACTTCACAATTATGCACCACTTCGTGTTGGTCTATCACATAAACTCCCAATAAAATACATTTACGTTTGTGGTTGTAACGTGACAAAATGTGGAAAAGTTCAAGGGGTATGAAAACTTTTGCAAGCCACTGTATGCATTATAGCAGGTGCAAAGAGGAAACCCATTCTAATAGGGAGTTAGGGCTATGTCCACCACTCTCTGCAACTCCAGTAGGGAGTTTACCAAAGACATGATTTTTTATCTGAAACATAAACACAAGGTAGAAAAGATCTCTTGTATCCATAGCAGCTCTTTGATGAAGTAACACTGAGGGGTCCTCCTGTTTTCATCATTACTTCCTTTACATCACATATTTACAATTTACCCTGATAAAGGATAATCTTGCTGAGACTTTAAAACAACAAACATTTAACATAAAACGTAGAAACATAGAAACTGCAGATGCTGGCTTAAACCGACAACAGATGCTGGCTTAAACCGACAACAGATGCTGGAGTAACTCAGCGGGTCAGGCAGCATCTCTGGAGAACATGGACACAGAGTGCTGGAGTAATTCAGCGGGTCAGGCAGCATCTCTGGAGAGAAGGAATGGGTGACGTTTCGGGTCCAGACCCTTCTTCAGACTGAGAGTTTGGGGAAATGGAAATGAGAGATATAGACAATGATGTAGAGAGATATAGAACAAATAAATTAAAGATATGCAAAAAAAGTAACAATGATAAAGGAAACAGTCCATTGTTAGCTGTTTGCTAGGTGAGAACGAGAATCTAGTGTGTCTCAGGGATTGGTGCTGGGCTCATTATCTTCCCTCTCCCCACCTTCCTCCAACCCTACTTTGCTTCCTCCTCTCCCCCCCTTTCTTTCTCTTCCCCTCCCCTCCTCTATTACCTTGCCATCCCTCTTCCTACTCCTTTCCTCCTCCATTCCCCCTCATTCCCCAGCACTCCCCCTCCTCTTCACCCTCCCTCTTCTTTTCTCTCTCCTCCTCCCCCACTACCTCCCTTACCTCTCCCTCCCTCTCTTTTCCCCTACACTCAGTCACTCCCTCCCTCCATAAGCCCTCTCCCTTCCCCACGCCCATCCTCTCACTCTATCCCCTCCTCCCCCACTCCACATCTACCCCCTATCACCCCCCCACTATCCCTCCTCACCTCCCCCAATTTCCCCTCCCTACCCCTCCTCTCCCTCAATCCTCCCACTCTCTCTCCTCACGATCTCGATAAACCTCCGCCGACCCCGATTTCTCCACCACATCGGCGAATAAGATGAACTTGAGATGGAGGCTGTGTGGGGGGGGTGGGGCAGTCGGGCCAAGCTGCCGGGGGTGGGAGAGACCAAGGGTGCGGCCTAGTCCTTGCCCTGGGTCCCGCTCCTCTCCCTCCTCGCGGGCCCGGAGCAGCAACGCCACCACCCCGTGACCCATCGCCCAGGCCCCGGGTCCCAGGCGCGGCCTCTCCCCGCTCAAGCGGGTATCGTTTCTCTCCCTCCCAGCGGGCCCGGAGCAGCAGCAGCACCGCCGCCCCAAGACCCAGCGCCCAGGCCCCGGTACCCCGGCACGGCCTCTCCCCGCCCCCGGACCCACTGCAGCCCGGATTACCAGGCCCACTGCGCACGGGCGGAGCTGACGAGCCTCCCCCAACTGCACAGGCATGGCCGGCAAGAGGGGGCGCTGTTTTAAGTCATTTTAAGTTTTAAATGTCAATAACATGTCAATAAAATACCATCAATGTGAAGGAAACTTGTTTCATTTACATCGCAGGACAATGGCGAGTAAGGTGGGTCAAAAATTGTAGTGTAGCATTTTGGTACAGTTTCGGACGGACGGACGCGAACGCGCACACACACACACACACACGGGAGGGCTGGTCCCCAAACGCAATATTCCACCACTTACCCATAGCCCCCAACTGCGCAGGCGTGGCTGACGGGTTCCCGTTGTGACGCGAGTCACGGCAACCCTCCCCAATTGCGCCTCGCCATCCCTCTTCCTACCCCTATCCTCCTCCATTCCCCCTCATCCCCAACACTCCATCCCCTCCTCCTCTTCACCCTCCCTCTTCTCTCCCCTCTCCTCCCTCCCTCTCCTTTCCCCTACCCTCAGTCACTCCCTCCCTCCATATCCCCTCTCCCATCCCTACCACCCTCCTCGCCCTCTATCTCTCTGCTCCCCCACTCCTCACCTCTCCCCTATCCCACTCCCCCACTAAACACAATGTTTAAATCACAGTTCTCCTCCTTCCCTCCCCCACTCCCTCCCTCTCCTTACAACAAAGTAACAAATCTCTCATTGTACTGGGTGGAACACTGATGGCGGGCAGTTTATGTTTATTCTGAACGAAACTTGATAAAAACACGTGACGTAACTCACAGCGTGTAGAAAACAGTGCCCAGAATGCTGCGCGTTGAAAACTGCGCAGCGGGCCACGAGGAGCAGAGCCATTGTGACGTAATCAGCTCGTTAACTTTAAAAAATATTTCAGAATTGTGAACAATTTTAATAAATAACTCTGGAAATAATGCATCAAATTTTCAGATGAGTCATTTTTTACATCATGGCGTAAATCTCTATCGGAATATGTAAAAATTTCACCGTTAGCATGTCATGTTTTCGAGGAGATATAAATCCCACACGAACATCACACAAACACACACACACATAAATACACTTCCAAGATCAGAGTTTTATAAGTATAAAGATACTAGACCAAGTGGGACCCGTTGGGCCCCATTCTCCAAACGCAATATTGCACCACTTATCCGTTCCCCAAATGCAACCCGTTTCCACCACTCACCCGTTCTCCCAATGCAACCCATTCTCCCAACGCAATATTCCACCACACCCATAGCCCCCAAATGCGCAGGTGCGATTCATTTCCCCCCATCCCCCAACACTCCCTCCCCCTCCTCTTCACCCTCCCTCTTCCTTCCCCTTTCCTCCTCCACTCCCTCCCTCACCTCTCCCTCTCCTTTCCCCTACCCTCAGTCATTCCCTCCATAACCCCTCTTCCCTCCCTACCCCCATGACCCGTTGGGCTCCGTTCCCCCAACGCAATATTTCACCACTCACCCGTTCCCCCAAATCAAGTGAAGATGGTTATCAAAAATTACAGCAGGATCCTGATCAGTTGGCTGAGAAATGGTTAATGGAGTTTAATGCAGATATATGCGAGATGAGGTATTTGGGGAAATCACATCAATGCAGGACCTGCACAGTGAATGGCAGGGCCCTGGGGAGTGTTGCAGAGCAGAGGGATATAGGGGTGCAGGTACATAGTTCCTTGAAAGTGACATCACAGGTACAGTGCCCTCCATAATGTCTTGGACAAAGACCCATCATTTATTTACTTGCCACTGTACTCCACAATTTGAAATTTGTAATAGAACAAATCACATGTGGTTAAAGTGCACATTGTCAGGTTTTAATAAAGGCAATTTTTATACATTTTGGTTTCACCATGTAGAAATTACAGCTGTGTTTATACATGTCAGGGCACCATAATGTTTGGGACACATGTCTTCACAGGCATTTGTAATTGCTCAGGTGTGTTTAATTGCCTGCTTAATGCAGGTATAAGAGAGCTCTCAGCAACTAGTCTTTCCTTCAGTCTTTCCATCACCTTTGGAAACTTTTATTGCTGTTTATCAACATGAGGACCAAAGTTGTGCCAATGAAAATCAAAGAAGCCATTATGAGACTGAGAAACAAGAGACATCAGCCAAACCAGACTTACCAAAATCAACTGTTCGTAACATCATTAAGAAGAGAGCACCGGTGAGCCTACTAATCGCAAAGGGACTGGCAGGCCAAGGAAGACCTCCACAGCTGATGACTGAAGAATTCTCTCTATAATAAAGAAAAATCCCCAAACACCTGTCCGACAGATCAGAAACACTCTTCAGGTGTGGATTTGTCAATGACCACTGTCTATAGAAGACTTCATGAACAGAAATACAGAGGCTACACTGCAAGATGCAAACCACTGGTTAGCCGCAAAAATCGGATGGCCAGGTTACAGTTTGCCAAAAAGTACTTAAAAGAGCAACTGTTCTGAAGAGTTCTGGAAAAAGGTCTTGTGGACAGATGAGACAAAGATTAACTTATATTAGAGTGATGGCAAGAGCAAAGTATGGAGGAGAGAGGGAACTGCCCAAGATCCAAAGCATACCACCTCATCTGTGAAACACAGTGGTGGGGATGTTATGGCCTGGGCATGTATGGCTGCTGAAGGCACTGGCTCACTTATCTGCAGTGATGATACAACTGCTGATGGTAGTAGTGTAATGAATTCTGAAATGTATAGACACATCCTATCTGCTCAAGTTCAAACAAATGCCTCAAAATTAATTGGCCGGCGGTTCCTTCCACAGCAAGACAATGAGCTCAAACATAATGCTAAAGCAACAAAGGAGTTTTTCAAAGCTAAAAAATCGTCAATTCATGAGTGGCCAAGTAAATCAACCGATCTGAACCCAATTGAGCATGCCTTTTATATGCTCAAGAGAAAACTGAAGGGGACTAGCCCCCAAAACAAGCAAAAACTAAAGATGGCTGCAATTAAGGCCTGGCAGAGCATCACCAGAGAAGACACCCAGCAACTGGTGATGTCCATGAATAAGAGAACTCGAGGTAAGTTTGGAGGTAGTGATCATAATATGATTAGTTTTAATCTGCAATTTGAGGAGAAGGCAAAATCGGAAGTGTCAGTGATGCAGTTGAATAAAGGGGACTATGAAGGCATGAGAGAGGAGCTGGCCAAGGTAGACTGGAAAGGGATCCTAGCAGGAATGACGGTGGAACATCAATGGCAGGAATTTCTGGGTATAATCTGGAAGATGCTGGATCATTTCATTCCAAAAAGGAAGAAAGATTCTAAGGGGAGTAGGAGGCAACCATGGCTGTCAAGAAACATAGAAAATAGGTGCAGGAGGAGGTCATTCGGCCCTTCGAGCCAGCACCGCCATTCATTGTGATCATGGCTGATCGTCCCCAATCAATAACCCGTGCCTGCTTTCTCCCCATATCCCTTGATTCCACTAGTCCCTAGAGCTCTATCTAACTCTCTCTTAAATCAATCCAGTGATTTGGCCTCCTGTTTCTGATGTGGCGGGGAATTCCAAAAATTCACAACTCTCTGGGTGAAAAAGGTTTTTCTCACCTCAGTCTTAAATGGCCTCCCCTTTATTCTAAGACTGTGGCCCCTGGTTCTGGACTCGCCCAACATTGGGAACATTTTTCCTGCATCTAGCTTGTCCAGTCCTTTTATAATTTTATATGTTTCTATAAGATTCCCCCTCATCCTTCTAAACTCCAGTGAATACAAGCGAGAAATAGTATTGGGTAGGCTAATGGGACTGAAGGATAATGAATCCGCTGGGCCGGATGGTCTGCATCCCAGGGTCCTCGGGGAGGTGGCTCTAGAAATAGTGGACGCATTGGTGATCATTTTCCAATGTTCAATAGATTCAGGATCAGTTCCTGTGGATTGGAGAATAGCTAATGTTATCCCACTTTTCAAGAAAGGAGCGAGAGAGAAAACGGGGAATTACAGACCTGTTAGCCTGACTTCGGTGGTGGGAAAGATGCCAGAGTCAATAATAATGGGGCATTTGGATAGCAGTAAAAGGATTAGTCCATGGCAACATGGATTTATGAAAGGGAAATCATGCTTGACTAATCTTCTGGAATTTTTTGAGGATGTGACAAGTAAAATGGATGAAGTGGAGCCAGTGGGTGTAGTGTATCTAGGCTTTCAGAAAGCCTTTGATAAGGTCCCGCACGGGAGAATGGTGACTAAAATTAGAGCACATGGAATTGGGGGTAGGGTGTTGACATGGATAGAAAATTGGTTGGCAGACAGGAAGCAAAGAGTAGCAGTGAACGGGTCCTTTTCAGAATGGCAGGCGAGTGGAGTGCCGCAAGGCTCGGTGTTGGGGCCGCAACTGTTTACCATATATATTAATGATTTGGAAGAGGGAATTAGGAGCAACACTAGCAAGTTTGCGGATGACACAAAGCTGGGTGACAGTGTGAACTGTGAAGAGGATGTTAGGAGGTTGCAGAGTGACCTGGACAGGTTGAGTGAGTGAGCAGATGCGTGGCAGATGCAGTATAATATAGATACAGTGGCTTGGAAAAGTTTTCATTCCCCTTGAACTTTTCCACATTTTGTCACGTTACAACCACAAACGTAAATGTATTTTATTGGGATTTTATGTGGTAGACCAACACAAAGTGGTGCATAATTGTGAAGTGGAAGGAAAATGATACATGGTTTTCAAATTTTTTTACAAATAAAAAACTGAAAAGTGTCGCGTGCAAAAGTATTCAGCCCCCCTGAGTCAATACTTTGTAGAACCACCTTTCGCTGCAATTACAGCTGCAAGTCTTTTGGGGTATGTCTCTACCAGCTTTGCACATCTAGAGACTGAAATTTTTGCCCATTCTTCTTTGCAAAATAGCTCAAGCTCAGTCAGATTGGATGGAGAGCATCTGTGATCAGCAATTTTCAAGTCTTGCCAGAGATTCTCAATTGGATTTAGGTCTGGACTTTGACTGGGCCATTCTAACACATGAATATGCTTTGATCTAAACCATTCCATTGTAGCTCTGGCTGTATGTTTAGGGTCGTTGTCCTGCTGGAAGGTGAACCTCCGCCCCAGTCGAAAGACTTTTGCAGACTCTAACAGGTTTTCTTCCAAGATTGCCCTGTATTTGGCTCCATCCATCTTCCCATCAACTCTGACCAGCTTCCCTGTCCCTGCTGAAGAAAAGCATCCCCACAGCATGATGCTGCCACCACCATGTTTCACAGTGGGGATGGTGTGTTCAGGGTGATGTGCAGTGTTAGGTTTCCGCCACACATAGCGTTTTGCATTTAGGCCAAAAACTTCAATTTTGGTCTCATCTGACCAGAGCACCTTCCTCCACATGTTTGCTGTGTCCCCACATGGCTTGTGGCAAACTGCAAACGGGACTTCTTATGGCTTTTTTTCAACAATGGCTTTCTTCTTGCCACTCTTCCATAAAGGCCCGATTTGTGGAGTGCACGACTAATAGTTGTCCTGTGGACAGATTCTCCCACCTGAGCTGTGGATCTCTGCAGCTCCTCCAGAGTTACCATGGGCCTCTTGGCTGCTTCTCTGATCAATGCTCTCCTTGCCCGGCCTATCAGTTTAGGTGGACGGCCATGTCTTGGTAGGTTTGCAGTTGTGCCATACTCTTTCCATTTTCGGATGATGGATTGAACAGTGCTCCGTGAGATGTTCAAAGCTTGGGATATTTGTTTATAACCTAACCCTGCTTTAAACTTCTCCACAACTTTATCCCTGACCTGTCTGGTGTGTTCCTTGGGCTTCATGATGCTGTTTGTTCACTAATGTTCTCCAACAAACCTCTGAGGCCTTCACAGAACAGCTGTATTTATACTGAGATTAGATTACACACAAGTGGACTCTATTTACTAATTAGGTGACTTCTGAAGGCAATTGGTTGCACTGGATTTTATTTAGGGGTATCAGAGTAAAGGGGGCTGAATACTTTTGCACGCGACACTTTTCAGTTTTTTATTCGTTAAAAAAATTTGAAAACTATGTATCATTTTCCTTCCACTTCACAATTATGCGCCACTTTGTGTTGGTCTATCACATAAAATCCCAATAAAATACATTTATGTTTGTGGTTGTAACGTGACAAAATGTGGAAAAGTTCAAGGGGTATGAATACTTTTATAAGCCACTATAAATGTGAGGTTATCCACTTTGGTGGCAAAAACAAGGGGGCAGATTATTATCTCAATGGGGTTAGGTTAGGTAATGGGGAGGTGCAACGAGACCTGGGTGTCCTTGTACACCAGTCACTGGAAGTTGGCGTGCAGGTACAGCAGGCAGTGAAGAAAGCTAATGGAATGTTGGCCATAACAAGAGGATTTCAGTATAGGAGAAAAGAGGTTCTTCTGCAGTTGTATAGGGCTCTGGTAAGACCACATCTGGAGTATTGTGTACAGTTTTGGTCTCCTAATTTGAGGAGATTGAGGCAGTGTGATGCTTCTGATTGAGGCAGTGCAGCATAGGTTCACGAGATTGATGCCTGAGATGGCGGGACTGTCATATGAGGAAAGATTTAAAAGACTAGGCTTGTATTCACTGGAGTTTAGAAGGATGAGGGGGATCTTATAGAAACATATAAAATTATAAAAGGACTGGACAAGCTAGATGCAGGAAAAATGTTGGGTGGGTCCAGAACCAGGGGCCACAGTCTTAGAATAAAGGGGAGGCCATTTAAGACTGAGGTGAGAAAAAATGTTTTCACCCAGAGTTGTGAATTTGTGGAATTCCCTGCCACAGAGGGCAGTGGAGGCCAAATCACTGGATGGATTTAAGAGAGAGTTAGATAAAGCTCTAGGGGCTAGTGGAATCAAGGGATATGGGGAGAAGTCAGGCACGGGTTATTGAGTGGGGACGATCAGCCATGATCACATTGAATGGCGGTGCTGGCTCGAAGGGTCAAATGGCCTCCACCTGCATCTATTTTCTATGTTTCTATGTTTCTAATCGCAGACTTCAAGCAGTCATTGCATGCAAAGGATATGCAACAAAATACTAAACATGACTACTTTCATTTACATGACACTGCTGTGTCCCAAACATTATGGTGCCCTGAAACGGGGGTACTATGTATAAACACTGCTGTAATTTCTACATGGTGAAACCAAAATGTATAAAAATGGCCTTTATTAAAATCTGACAATGTGCACTTTAACCACATGTGATCTTTTCTATTACAAATCTCAAATTGTGGAGTACAGAGGTAAATAAATAAATGATGGGTCTTTGTCCCAAACATTATGGAGGGTACTGTATATAGGGTGGTCAATAAGGCTTTTGGCACATCGGCTTTCATCGGTAAGTGTTTTGAAGTTGGGGAGTTATGTCACAGTTGAACAAGATGTTGGTGAGACAAAATGACTCTCAGTCTAAAGATGGGTCTCGACCCAAAACGTCAGCTATTCCTTTTCTCCAAAGATGCTGCCTGACCCGCTGAGATACTCCACCATTTTGTGTCTATCTTTGGTGTAAACTAGCATCTGCAGTTTCTTCCTACACAAGATAGGAGGACCACTCTTATAGAGAATTGTGTTGAGTTTGCTGTAGAAAGGATAGTTAGATCGAGTGCAGAGAAGATTTATGAGAACGTTGCCAGGACTTGAGGGCCTAAGCTTGACGGGCTAGGACTTAATTCCTTGTAGCGCAGGAGACTAAGTGTTATATTATAGAGTTGTATAAGATCATTAGGGGATTTGATAGGGTGAATGTACCTCGTCTTTTACCCAAAAAAGGGGTTTCAAGAACTAAAGGACAATCCCAGGTGCCACTGACATACCCCTTTCCCCATAAATCTCAGTATATTGCTCCTCTGTCCCCATAACCTCAGCTTGCTATCCTGTCAACTCAGTGTATAAGGAGCTGAACATTAAGTATGTATGCTGCATATTGGAAATATCAGGTATAAATGATACTGGGCATGTAACTGAGCACAAAACAACAGGACAAATGTCTGTCACCCTCTGATTCATGATGAATGTTATTTCATTCTCACCATACCTGTTGATTTGTTCATTAGAGCATTGTAGTACGCAAAGAATGCTCTGAATTCCACAGGCCGATACGACAGTGCTTTAAATATGTTTGGCAAAAATCCACCCTGTAAAACAAAAGTAATTATAATGATTTCCCCAGGTTGCAAACACTTTAAACAGTTGAAAATATACGCATTACAATACATGCTCTGGGCTACAGCTAACATTTGAATGTGAACGAGGAAATAGCTGACTCGCTGCATATTGAAATTGATGAACCATCAATACATCAGTGAACAAAGTAATGGAAATGGAGATACAAGAATCTGCAGATGTTGGAATTGTGAGCAAAAAAAAAGTGCTGGCTGATTCCAGCATCTGCGGTTATTGTCTAGTCTGAAGAAGGTTCCCGATCTGAAACGTCCTCAGTGAATATGCAGTTGATGTGATCTATATAACTCCAGAAAGGCCTTTGATAGGGTTCTGCATGGCAGATTACACTGGAAGGCTAGATTACATGGGATACATGCAGAGCTAGCTAATTGGATAGAGAATTGGCCTCATGGAAGGAAGCAGAGGTTGACAGTGGAAGACTATTTTTCGGACTGGATTCCGTATCTACTGGTGTGCCTCAGAGATCGGTGCTGGGCCATTGCTGTTTGTCACCTTGGAGTGCAGAAGGCTAAAGGGTGATCTTATAGAGTTGTATAAAATCATGAGGCCCCATAAATGATGGCCCCATAGCAGAAGCGTCCACGTCGCGGGTCTGGAAACTGGAAGTATCCTGAGCTAATTCTGCTCCCACCATCATCTATTGCAACAAGTGATGGCTTCCACTGATTGTCGCCAGAAGCTTACGTCCTTTTCAGGACGGACGATAACAACGAGGCCAACATTTGTAACAAGATGGACACGAAAAGAAGAAGAAGGGGAATTGATAGGGTGAATGCAGTCTTTTATCCAGGATAGCAGAATCAAGAAAGGGTCAGGATCATTCTTCAGACAAAGACCCAGAGGACATTGGTTCAAGGTGAGAGGGGAAAGATTTAATGGGATCGTGAGGGGAACACTGCCCAGTTCATCTTGGATACTGACCTCCCCACCATAGAAGGAATCTACAAGAGAGGTGGATGAGCTTAGAGCCTGGATTGACACCTGGAAGTATGATGTTGTGGCGATCAGTGAAACATGGTTGCAGGAGGGCTGTGATTGGCAAATAAATATTCCAGGATTTCGTTGCTTCAGGGGTGATAGAATTGGAGGGGCAAGAGGTGGGGGTGTTGCATTGCTTGTCAAGGAAGATATTACAGCAGTGCTTTGGCAGGATAGATTAGAGGGCTCGTCTAGGGAGGCTATTTGGGTGGAACTGAGAAATGGGAAAGGTGTAGCAACACTTATAGGGGTGTATTATAGACCGCCAAATGGGGAGCGAGAATTGGAAGAGCAAATATGTAAGGAGATAGCAGATATTAGTAGTAAGCACAAGGTAGTGATTGTGGGAGATTTCAATTTTCCACACATAGACTGGGAAACACATTCTGTAAAAGGGCTGGATGGTTTGGAGTTTGTAAAATGTGTGCAAGATAGTTTTTTGCAGCAATACATAGAGGTACCTACTAGAGAAGGGGCAGTGCTGGACCTCCTGTTAGGAAATGAGACAGGGCAGGTGGCGGAGGTATGCGTCGGGGAGCACTTCGGGTCCAGTGATCACAATACCATTAGTTTCAATATAATTATGGAGAGGGTCAGAACTGGACCTAGGGTTGAGATTTTTGTTTGGAGAAAGGCTAACTTTGAGGAGATGCGAAAGGATTTAAAAGGAGTGAATTGGGACATGTTGTTTTAAGGGAAGGATGTAGAAGAAAAATGGAGGACATTTAAGGGTGAAATTTTAAGAGTACAGAATCTTTATGTCCCTGTTCGGTTGAAAGGAAATAGTAAAAAATGGAAAGAGCCATGGTTTTCAAGGGAAATTGGACACTTGGTTCAGAAAAAGAGAGAGATCTACAATAATTATAGGCAGCATGGAGTACATGAGGTGCTTGAGGAGTATAACGAATGTAAAAAGAATATTAAGAAAGAAATTAGAAAAGCTAAAAGAAGATATGAGGTTGCTTTGGCAAGTAAGGTGAAAGTAAATCCAAAGGGTTTCTACAGCTATATTAATAGCAAAAGGATAACAAGGAATAAAATTGGTCCATCAGAGAGTCAGAGTGAACAGCTATCTGCAGAGCCAAAAGAGATGGGGGGGATATTGAACAATTTTTTTTGGTATTTACGAAGGAGAAGCATATGGAATTATGTGAGGTAAGGGAAACAAGCAGAGTAGCAATGGAAACTGTGAGATTCAAAGAAGAGGAGGTGCGGACACTTTTGAAAAATATGAAAACGGATAAGTCTCCAGGTCCTGACAGGATATTCCCTAGGACATTGAGGGAAGTTAGTGTAGAAATAGCAGGGGCTATGACAGAAATATTTCAAATGTCATTAGAAACGGGAATAGTGCCGGAGGATTGGCGTACTGCGCATGTTGTTCCGTTGTTTAAAAAGGGTTCGAAGAGTAAACCTAGCAATTATAGACCTGTTAGTTTGACGTCACTGGTGGGCAAATTAATGGAAAGGATACTTAAAGATAATATATATAAGCATCTGGATAAGCAGGGTCTGATTAGGAACAGTCAACATGGATTTGTGCCTGGAAGGTCATGCTTGACTAATCTTCTTGAATTTTTCGAAGAGGTTACTAGGGAAATTGATGAGGGTAAAGCAGTGGATGTTGTCTATATGGACTTCAGTAAGGCCTTTGACAAGGTTCCTCATGGAAGGTTGGTTAAGAAGATTCAATTGTTGGGTATTAATGGTGGAGTAGCAAGATGGATTCAACAGTGGCTGAATGGGAGATGCCAGAGAGTAATGGTGGATGGCTGTTTGTCAGGTTGGAGGCCGGTGACTAGTGGGGTGCCTCAGAGGTCTGTGTTGGGTCCACTGTTGTTTGTCATGTACATCAATGATCTGGATGATGGTGTGGAAAATTGGATTAGTAAGTATGCAGATGATACTAAGATAGGTGGTGTTGTGGATAATGAAGTAGATTATCAAAGTCTACAGAGAGATTTAGGCCATTTGGAAGAGTGGGCTGAAATATGGCAGATGGAGTTTAATGCTGACAAATGTGAGGTGCTACATCTTTGCAGGACAAATCAAAATAGGACGTACACGGTAAATGGTAGCGAATTGAGGAATGCAGTTGAACAGAGGGATCTAGGAATAACTGTGCATAGTTCCCTGAAGGTGGAATCTCATGTAGATAGGGTGGTAAAGAAAGCTTTTGGTGTGCTGGCCTTTATAAATCAGAGCATTGAATATAGAAGTTGGGATGTAATGTTAAAATTGTACAAGGCATTGGTGAGGCCAATTCTGGAGTATGGAGTACAATTTTGGTCGCCTAATTATAGGAAGGATGTCAACAAAATAGAGAGAGTACAGAGGAGATTTACTAGAATGTTGCCTGGGTTTCAGCAACTAAGTTACAGAGAAAGGTTGAACAAGTTAGGTCTTTATTCTTTGGAGCGCAGAAGGTTAAGAGGGGACTTGATAGAGGTCTTTAAAATTATGAGCTGGTTAGACAGAGTGGACGTGGATAAGCTTTTCCCATTGAGAGTAGGGAAGATTCAAACAAGGGGACATGACTTGAGAATTAAGGGACAGAAGTTTAGGGGGAACATTAGGGGGAACTTCTTTACTCAGAGAGTGGTAGCTGTGTGGAATGAGCTTCCAGTGGAAGTGGTGGAGGCAGGTTCGATGTTATCCTTTAAAAATAGATTGGATGGGTATATGGACGGGAAAGGAATGGAGGGTTATGGTCTGAGTGCAGGTAGATGGGACTAGGGGGAAGTATTTATTTTTAATTAAAAAAAAAATTAAAAAACATGTTCGGCACGGACTTGAAGGGCCGAGATGGCCTGTTTCCGTGCTGTTATGGTTATATGGTTATAGATGCTGCCTCAAAAAAGCAGGCAGCATCATCAAGGATCCACACCACTCTGGCCACGCTCTCATTTCACTCCTGCAACTGGGAAGAAGGTACAGGAGCCTGAAACTGTAATGTCCAGGAACAATTTCTTCCCAAAAGCTATTGAACACCACAAACTCCAACTACAAACAGCCTTGATTCATGACTAGGGGCTTGTGGCGGCTTTCCTTTTGTATTAACATTATGTTGTTTGTTTGTTTTTATAAACGGAACTTCTTTCTGTTGTTTATTATGGTATCTACTGTCTCTACACCAACGACTGCACCTCCATAGACACCTCTGTCAAGCTTCTCAAGTTTGCGGACGACACAACCCTGATTGGACTGATCCAGGATGGGGAGGAATCTGCCTACAGACAGGAAGTGTCACAGCTGGCATCCTGGTGCCATCGCAACAACCTAGAGCTCAATGCTCTTAAGACAGTGGAACTGATTGTAGACTTTAGGAGAGCCCCCCCTCCCCTCACCCCACTCACCATCAACAACACCACAGTCACATCTGTGGAGTCTTTTAAGTTCCTGGGAACCATCATCTCCAAGGACCTTAAGTGGGGGGCGACCATCGACTCCACAGTCAAAAAGGCACAACAGAGGATGTACTTCCTGCGGCAGCTGAGGAAGCACAATCTGCCACAGTCAATGATGGTCCAAGTCTACACTGCCATCGTAGAGTCTGTTCTCACCTTCTCAATCATGGTCTGGTTTGGCTCAGCCACCAAGCACGACACCTGGAGGCTGCAGCGAATTGTCCGATCAGCAGAGAAGATTATTGGCTGCAACCTTCCCTCCATTGATGAACTGTACACTGCAAGGGCCAGGAAGCGAGCAGGCAAGAACATCTCTGACCCCTCTCACCCTGGCCACAAACTCTTTGAATCACTTCCCTCTGGAAGGCGACTCCGGAATGTCAAAGCTGCCACACCCAGACATAAAAACAGTTTTTATCCACGAGTAGTTGCTCTACTCAACAGCCAAAAATCTGTAGCCTCCCTTTGATCTGGTATTTTGTTGGTTCACATGCTTGATCAATGGTGTTTTATCATTAATGTTTTATTATTATTAATGCTTAGTGTTTTCTGAGTCATTCGTAACTGTCACTGTATGTCATGTTGTTACTTGTGGGTGGAGCACCAAGGCAAATTCCTTGTATGTAAATACTTGGCCAATAAACTTACTTACTTACTTACTTACTTACTGACTCCTGTGTTTACATGTCTGTTGTTTCATTATTCTGCTTTGGGACATATGACAATAAAATACTCTTGACTTTTTCACACAGTGGGTGTATGGAACGAGTTGCCAGAGGAGGTAGTTGAGGCAGGTACAATGACAACATTTAAAAGACACTTGGACAGGTAGATGGACAAGAAAGGTTTGGCGACTTCCGGTGGCGCCATGTTGGACTAACAGACGTGCACCTAGCTCCGCTCCCGAAAAACTTCACGATTTATCGTGTAAAACGGGTCCATAAATCGGGACTGGATTAAAAAACCTTACCGGAGCTTCTGGTCGCCGGGCTGATGACGTCATCAGTAAGCGCGATGTTTTAAACGGTGGTTTAAAGCCTTTTAAATGAGTAAACTGTCTCCAGCTAAGAGCCCTCAGAGATCAGTGAAAAAGCTGCTGAGAGACCAGAAGAAGCCTGAAGGAGATGTTACCTCTGAAGTCTCTGAAGTGGCTGCAGAAATGGATACAAGAGCTAAGAAAGAGTTTGATGATTTGAAGAAATCAGTGAAAAATATGAAAGATGAGATTTTGGATGAAAATAAAAATATGATGGAAAATATGGGAAATATGATGGAAAAAATGGAAAAGATGATGAAGGATTCAAATGCTGGTAATCAGAAGGCTATTGATGCTGGTAATCAGAAGGTGATTGATTCACTGGACATTATGAATAAACGAATTGAGGATGTGAAAGATGGACTATCGGTGAGAATGGACAAGATGGATGAGACTACTACGGACAGGTTCACGGCTGTGCTTGAAACAGTAGCTGCAAGTATGCGCACAATTACGGAATTGGAGAAAAACACGGCTCGAGTGGTTGAAGACATGGCGAAAATGAGGCAAGAACATGAGCAAATGAAGCAAGAAAATGAACAAACTTCACTACAGATGGTGATTCAACTGGGGAAAGTCTCAGAAAAATGCCTGGACCTGGAAGCTCGCTCTAGGCGCCAGAATTTGAGAATTCTTAGAGTCTCAGAGGGAGCCGAGGGGGAGGATGTTCGCGAGTTTGCCATGGGCTTACTTAAACAACTGCTTAATCTTTCCAAAGAACCGAAAATCGAAGTGGCTCATCGTGTTCCAAGATTTAAACAGAGATCTGGTGCGGGAAAAATTCATCCACGACATATTATTGTGAAATTTCGGGATATTTTAGAACTGGAAGATGTTATGAGCAAAATCAAATACGGAGTGCAGCTGCGGTTGGACAATGACATCATCAAGATATTCAGGGACTACCCGTATGAAATTGTGCAAAAAAGAAACAAATTCGAGAAGGTTAAGGATCTTTTAAGAGGGAAAGAAGGGATCAGATACGGGGTTTTTTATCCAGCTAAAATGCGTATTTCTTTCAAGGGTTCTGAAAAGTCATTTGCAAAGCCTGAAGATGCGTTCAAATATGCCCAAAGTATCGTTGAAAAATAGAAATCAAATGGGGGTTTTGGCAGATCTGAACCATTCCAAGCAATGCTTTGTCTGGGGATGGCTAGACTGTTATCTATGGAATTTTAAATCAAGGACACTTTCTGTTCAAAATGAGTAAACAGCTGAACAGAAGGGAATGGTATATACGAGAAGCATTTATCTGTTAATAGACTATAATATTAAAACCAATTGTAAGAACTTATCCTATTAATAACTTTAAGTTATTCATGTTAGATTAGAATGCTAACAAAAATAAAAAAATGAAAAAAAAAAATAATGAACTAACATACTAATATGAATTTTTAATAAATTGATACCTTATCTATAAGTAGGAGGAGGGGATGAGAAACGAGCACCTGGCTTAGGTCCAGGGGCACGTCTCGTTAACCCCTTCAACCAACAGTTGACTATTATTGAAGTCAAAAGTATCTGTTTAATAATTAGTAGCTAAAATTGCGATATATACATGATATGTTATAATGAAATATATAGGGTAAAATTGTATTATATATCTGAATGTGAGGCCCCGTTTTAATATTTTAATATGTTATGATTAACCAAGAGAGCGGAGCTATTTGTTTAACATCACAATGGAAGTCGAAACAAGGTTTTTTTCCACCTACAGGTGGGCCACTTGCTACAGTGCCGACTATATTAGACGCTGTATTTTCACTTTTTAATTTTTTTTTTAAATTACCACATAAACTCACATGTTTGTGTTTTGTGTTTAGTGATAAGCATAAAATGGATATACCAACAAAACTTAGAAATTCAAAAGTTCCCCCAATACCCAAAGACCTGGGATATGGATGCACCACAAGATTTAAAGGTACTATAATTATTCAAAATGCAAGATGCTAAACAAAAGAACCTAGGAGGAATCTTATTCTGTAGTTGGAATATAAGAGGTATTAACGAACCTATTAAAAGGGGTAAGATGCTAGCTCAGCTGAAACTGTACAACTCTGACATTATCTTCTTACAAGAAACTCAATTAAAATCTCAGGATCAAGCTAGGTTGAGGGCGAAATGGATAGGTCAAACATACCATTCTTCATTTACTTCGAAATCTAGAGGTACGTCAATCATTATAAGAAAAGGTATATCATTTAAAGCAAAGAATATCATAACAGACATCGAAGGGAGATACTTAATAGTTAATGGAGAAATTCATGATACTCCAATTACCTTGGTAAATATATATGCGCCTAACTTTGACAACCCTCATTTTTAAAATAAAATTTAACATAATTGCAGAGTCTAACTATCAAAATGTTATAATAGGAGAAGACTTTAACTGTGTTTTAGATCCGTATTTAGATAAATCAAGCCAAAAACAGAGAGGGAATATGAAATCTAAAACCGGTGAACTTCTCAATACTTACATAAACAATACTAATATAGCAGATGTTTGGAGAATTGTTAATCCAACTGGCAGGGAATACTCGTTTTATTCAATGGTATACAAAACATACTCACGTATAGATTATTTCCTGCTGGATACAAAATTAATCCCTCATACTTTTAACTCAACATACCATACAAATTTGATTTCAGATCATTCACCATTAACTTTATTTTTAAAACTGGAAGGAATGTCTAAGAATAAATCGTTTTGGAGATTTAATTCTCAAATCCTAAAAGATCCACAAGCGAGTATATATTTAAAAGAACAAATGGATGCCTTTTTTCAAATAAATGACACTCCCGATATATCGTCTACTGTATTATGGGAATCTTTTAAAGCATACATTAGGGGTATTATAATTTCATATCAAGCTTTTCAAAATAAAAATAATAAGAATGAACAAAGACAGTTAGAAGAACTTATTAGACAAATGGATATAGATAATGCTAAAAATCCATCAATAGATAAACATAATAAAATAATAATTTTGAAATTTAAATTAAATAAACTATTATCAGCCAAACCTATAAGACATTTTCAAATTACAAAACAAGAGCACTTTGAATTTGGGGATAAACCGCATAAACTTTTGGCTCGCCAGCTAAAAAAACGAGAAAAAGAACATGCTATCCCAAAGATTAAATCAGATAAAGGGGAATTATTAACCACACCGAAGGATATTAATAAAAGATTTGCGCAATTTTATGAGAATTTGTATACATCTAAAACGACAATTGATTCCAATAAAATCACAGAGTTTTTGGATAATTGTAATCTTCCAAAGTTAGAGTTGAAGGAACAAGAGGAATTGGGTGCACAAATCTCAATTAAGGAATTAGAAGATACAATAAACTCACTAAAGAATGGAAAAACACCAGGTCCTGATGGATTTACTAATGAATTTTATAAAAGCTTCTATGATAAAATTATACCAAGATTACAAAAAATGTACCAATATGCTTTTAAAAAACAAATACTACCTGATACATTAGCGGAATCAACGATTACACTAATACTTAAGAAAGACAAAGATTTAGAAGAACCGTGTCATATAGAGCTATAGCATTGTTAAACACAGATCAAAAAATATTAGCGAAAACATTAGCTAGAAGATTAAGTAAATATATTAGTAAATTAATAAACCCAGATCAGACGGGGTTTATCCCTAAGAGATACTCATCTAACAATATGAGACGTTTACTCAACATAATGCACTCACACAAATCTGAAGAACAAGAATTATCAATTATTTCGCTGGATGCTGAAAAAGCATTTGACCAAGTAGAATGGAATTATATGGATAAAGTATTACAAAAATTCCAACTGGGAGAGAATTTTATTCTATGGATTAAATTATTATATAATAAACCTACAGCTAGAGTATTAACTAATAACATATTATCCTCGAAATTCCAACTATCAAGGGGAAATAGACAAGGATGCTCATTATCACCACAGTTGTTTGCTCTTATTATTGAACCGCTAGCAGAAAAAATTAGAATACACCCTGATATCCATGGGTATAATACTAAAGATTCAAAGAATAAAATATCTTTATACGCGGATGATATATTACTGTACATTACAAAACCTCAAATCACTATACCAAATATATTAAATTTAATTGAAGACTTTGGATCTTTTTCTGGATACAGAATAAATTGGAATAAAAGTGAAATTATGTCAATAAAACCGAAAGATTCAACACATCTTTTAAAATTCCCTTTTAAAATAGCTACAGAAAAATTTAAATACTTGGGAATCGAAATTACTAGAACATATCAAGGTATGTTTAAAGCAAATTTTGATCCCCTACTTAATAAATTAAACACACTAATTAAATTTTGGAAAACGCTCCCGATGTCTTTAATAGGCCGAATAAATGCAATAAAAATTATCTTTCTACCACAAATTTTATACCTATTTCAATCGATTCCTATATACTTACCAAAGACGTTTTTTTTTAAACTGGACTCAGATATCACTAATTTTATATGGGACTATAAATCACATAGAATACAAAAAACTCACTTGAAGAAACCTAAAGTATTAGGGGGTTTAGCACTACCTAATTTCATGTATTATTATTGGTCAGTAAATATTAAAAAATATGATTCAACTGATGGATAACTCTGCCCAGCAAGTGGACTGGATTGTAATGGAGAAAGAGGATTGCTCCTCTGGAAACATTGGAGCGATCCTCCTCTCACCAATGAAACTGAATAATATAAATTATAATAAGAACCCAATTATACATAGCACAATCCGAATTTGGAAACAAATAAAACAAAATTTAAAATTAAGAAATTTATCACTTTTATCTCCCATAGTTAATAACCCTTCGTTTAATCCCTCTACTATAGATAAATCTTTCACACATTGGGATAGACTAGGAATTAAAACGTTCGGTGACTTGTATGAAACTGGAAAATTACTTTCATTTCAACAATTACAAATAAAATATAAACTCGGAAATAATCAATATTTTAAATATTTTCAAATATGCGACTATTTGAAAAAATATACAAAAGATCATTATAATAGACCAGCAGATGTATTGGATGAAGCAATGCAGATAAAAGCTGAATCAGCAAACTTAATATCATATTTGTATAATATTATCTTAAATGTAGAAATACCATCAAGTATCAGAAGAGACTGGGAACAAGAGTTAGCTATTAAAATTTCAAAGGAAAGGTGGAATGAACACTTATTAAACGTGCATAAATGTTCGATTAATGTAAGACACACTTTAATACAATTTAAAATTTTACATAGATTATATTATTCCAAAACTAAAATCCATAAAATGTTCCCAAATGTATCATCCATTTGTGATAAATGTCAATCCCAAGAAGCTACTATAGCGCACTCATTTGTTTTCTGTACAAAAATTCAAAAATTTTGGATAGAAATTTTCGAAATCTTTACAAAATTATTTAAAATAAAACTGATACCCGAAGCAGAATGGATTATCTTCGGAATAACGGAAGATGGTCCAGAACTAAATGTGTTTCAAAAGAAACTAATAGACTACGGGTTAATACCTGGAAAAAAGCTAATCCTAAAATTTTGGAAGAAGGCTCCAATACCAACTATAAACATGTGGATTTCAAATATGTTCGAAACATTACACCTAGAAGAGATAAGACTCCTCCTGGCAGGTAAACCAGATCACTTCCACCTGACGTGGTCTGCATTTATAGAATTATTACAAATATAGGGTGCAAAGGTACCTTAAAAAAAAAAACTGAGGTCAGGTAAGGTGAAAGTTGGAGAGTTGGTATGTCCCATTTGCGTAATGCTCATAAAAACTATTTGTTTTTCTCTTTTCCCTCTTTCTCTTTCTCCTTCTTTTCTAGGGTCTATTTCTTAACTCTTTTTCTTTTGTTTTTAATTTTGTTCTTATAGGGTCTTCGTTCTTTCTTGTTGTCACATTTTCTACACTTTCACTTTTTCCTTCACTTTCTTCTTTCTCTCAATCTCATCCTTTCCCTTTACTAGTGTAAAAAACAAACGGAGTACATTAATTGTAAGAAGATATAAGTGACGAGTACTAATGTATGTGGTTGTAATGTAATGTACTTCTAATAAATAAAAAAATAAAAAAAAATAAAAGAAAGGTTTAGCAAAATATGCTGGATGACTCTATGGCCATCCCAGGCAAAGCTTTCCAGCCAGCCATGACACTGTTTGTAAAAACCTTACCTTGCATATCTTCTTTAAACTTTCCTCATCTCACCTGAACGCCCTCTAGTAGTTGATATTTCCACCATGCGAAAAGACTGTATACCCTATCTATGCCTCTCATAATCTTATATCCTTCTATCAGGTCTCCCCTTATCCTATGATGCTTCACAGAAAACAATTCAAATTGTCCACCTTCTCCTTCTAGCTAATAACCTCTGATCCAGGTAAACCTCTTCTACCCTCTGTCCAACGCTAACTAGATGTCCTTTCTAGTGTGGCACCAGAACTGCACACCATAGTCCACATGTAGTCTAACCCAAGGCTGTGGAGTCGATACCCAAAACACCCGACTCCGACTCCTTGATTTCTTGTGTATCCGACTCTGACCCCTAGGTATAATAATTCTAAATCTGTTATGATGACATTACACAAGATGGCATTTCATAAGAACCACATGAATCATCAGGCAACCTTTTAAACCCATGTCCTTAAAGTTTTGAGTCTAATGGTTGTAGCTATGCTATTGTGGCTTTTTTAAATTGTTTATTCTTGAAAACCCCCCATCATTCATTATGCTAAAAGAAATAAAAATTACAGAAATGACGATGACAAAATTAAAATTCCATTGAATTAAATAAAAATTATAGAAACATCACCAAAATATATTAAACTAAGGCCACAGTATGAGCTAAATTACTAAATTATGACAACATCAAAAATCTCGTGCAATAGAAATTAAAAGTAAATGCATAGGTAGTTAAGTTTGCTACAAAAGTACATACCTAAAATGTATTAATAGCTTGTCCTTAGGAACATAATTCCTTCTGCCAGATCCTCTTTCATTGAAGCCCTTAAATCTGATTTAATTATTTTCAGTGCGGAGAACAGTCTCTCTCCACGCGGACCTGAGATACTAGGAGGTTGTAGGGTGACTTGGACAGGTTGAGTGAGTGGGCAGATGCATGGCAGATGCAGTATAATGTGGATAATGTGAGGTTATCCACTTTGGCGGCAAGAACAAGGAGGCAGATTATCATCTCGATGGTATGGCTGTTACTATCATAGCTGCAAATTGTACTATTTCTGGATAAGCAGGGTTGACGGGAAATTATAGTCCAGTTAGCCTGACATCGGTGGTGGGGAAGATGCTGGAGTCAATTATTAAAGAAGTAATAACGGCGCATTTGGATAGCAGTAAAAGGATTGGTCCAAGTCAACATGGATTTATGAAAGGGAAATCTTGCTTGACTAATCTTCTGGAATTTTTTTGAGGATGTGACAAGTAAAATGGATGAAAGAGAGCCAGTGGATGTAGTGTATCTGGACTTTCAGAAAGCCTTTGATAAGGTCCCACAGACGATTAGTGGGCTAAATTAGAGCACATGGTATTGGGGGTAGGGTATTGACATGGATAGAGAATTGGTTTGCAGACAGGAAACAAAGAGTAGGAATAAACAGGCCCATGTCAGAATGGCAGGCAGTGGCGAGTGGAGTGCCGCAAGGCTCGGTGCTGGGGCTGCAACTATTTACAATATATATTAATGATTTAGATGATGGAATTAAAGTAACATTAGCAAATTTGCACGTGACACAAAGCTGGCTGTCAGTGTGAACTGTGAAGAGGATACTAGGAGGTTGCAGGGTGACTTGGACAGGTTGAGTGAGTGGGCAGATGCATGGCAGATGCAGTACAATGTAGATAATGTGAGATTATCCACTTTGGCGGCAAGAACAAGGAGGCAGATTATCATCTCGATGGTGTCAGATTAGGAGAAAGGGAAGTTCAACGAGACCTGGTGTCCCTGTGCACCAGTCACTGAAAGTAAACATAGAAACATAGAAAATAGGTGCAGGAGGCCATTCGGCCCATCGAGCCAGCACCGCCATTCATTGTGATCATGGCTGATCATCCCCTATCAATAAACATGCAGGTACAGCAGGCAGTGAAGAAAGCTAATGGCATGTTGGCCTTCATAACGAGAGGATTTGAGTATAGGAGTAAAGAGGTCCTTCTGTAGTTGTACAGGGCCCTGGTAAGATCACATCTGGAGTATTGTGTGCAGTTTTGGTCTCCTAATTTGAGGAAGGACATCCTTGCTATTGAGGCACTGCAGCGTAGGTTCACGAGGTTAATCCCCAGGATGGCGGGATTGTCATGTGAGGAAAGATTGGAAAGACTGGGCTTGTATTCACTGGAATTTAGAAGGATGAGAGACAATCTTATAGAAACACATAAAATCATAAAAGGACTGGACAAGTTACATGCAGGAAAAATGTTCCCAATGTTGGGCGAGTCCAGAACCAGGGGCCACAGTCTAAGAATAAAGGGGAGGCCATTTAAAACAGATGAGAAAAACACTTTTTCACCCAGAGATTTGTGAATTTGTGGAATTTTCTGCCACAGAAGGCGGCGGAAGCCAATTCACTGGATGAATTTGAAAGAGTTAGAGCACGGGGATAGCAGAATCAAGGGATATGGGGAGGTTACTGATTGTGGATGATCAGCCATGATCACAATGAATGACAGTGCTGGCTCGAAGGGCCAAATGGCCTCCTCCTGCACCTATTTTCTATGTTTCTATGCCCCATCTACACTATGCACTCTATCTATTCCCCTCAACATTTTATCGTTTTATCGACCTGGGTCTCCAGTCGCGGAGCCTGCGGACTACTCACCATCGTGGAGCTGGCCGAGTTCGGAGCGTGGAGAGCTGCGGTGACGCGCGGCTGTGACCCGACCCCGGAGATTCGGAGGCTCCAGCCGCAGGTCTGGTGGACAGTAACATCGGGAGCTCGCGGGTCCCTGGTGGGAGACCGCTTTTCGGGGCTCCCGCAACGGCAACTTCTCCCGCCCGAGTTGCGGGGTTGAAGATGACCTGGAGCTGGGTCTAACATCGCCTGGCGCGGCTTTAATGGCCGCGGGACTTGCTAGCGCTACCGGGGGCTCCAACATCCAGACCCGGAGGGCGGCCTTGCATCGCCCGGCGCGGCTTTAATGGCCGCGGGACTTATTTTCCATCGCCCGCCGGGGGCTCTGACTCTGACATCGGGAGGAGAATGGGGAGTGCAGGGGAGAGATAAGACTTTGCTTTGTGATGGATGTTTGGGTAAATTGTGTTGTGTCTTGGTTCTTTTTACTTGTTTGTATGACTGCAGAAACAGAATTTCGTTTGAACCTCATTTGAGGTTCAAATGACAATAAATGGTATTGTATTGTATTGTATTGTATCCACTTGTAGGGTTTTTATGCAATAGTATTGGTGTTATTAATTTATTGATTTTTTGTTTAATGCATGGTATCTATGTATATTGGGTTAATAGGCCTGTAAATCTGCACTGTAAAAATGTAATTGTTCCACTGTCGGCACATATGACATCCAAGGAAAGATAGCTGAATGGATAGAAAATTGGCTTCAAGGAAGGAAGCAGAGGGTAATGGTGGAAGGTTGCTTCTTGGACTGGAGGCCTGGCACTAGTGGTGTGCCTCAGGGTTCGGTGCTGGTCTCGTACTGTTTATCATCTACATCAATGATTTGGATGAGAACATACAGGGCAAGATTAGCAAGTTTGCTGATGATACAAAAGTGGGTAGTTTTGCAGATAGTGAAGATGATTGTGAAAAATTGCAGCAGGATCTGGATCGATTGGCCAGGTGGGCTGAGGAATGGTTGATGGAATTTAATACAGAGAAATGTGAGGTGTTGCATTTTGGGAAGTCTAACATGGGCAGGACCTACGCAGTGAATGGTAGGCCTCTGGGTAGTGTTGTAGAGCAGAGGGATCTAGGAGTACAGGAACATAGTTCATTGAAAGTGGGCATCACAGGAAGGTGGTCAAAAAAGCATTTGGCACATTGGCCAATTCGCTGCAATTTCTTAATGCTTGCTGAACTTATTTCTTTTTCTGGGGAGAGTTTAGTTTATTGTCATGTGGACCGAGGCATATGGTCAGCATGGCCTGATTCTGTCCAGTTTAACATATATTCGTCTTGAGAACATACACGGCATGATTAGCAAGTTTGCAGATGGCACTAAAGTAAAATTGGTTATTAGTGTCAGGGGTTATGGGGACTGAAGGCAGGAAGGTTAGGAAGGAGAGATAGATCAGTCATGATTGAATGGCGATGTAGACTTGATGGGCCGAATAGCCCAAGTCTGCTCCTACTTGTGGGAGATTCTCGGACTAGAGATCATAGCCTCCGAATTAAAGGACGTTCCTTTAGGAATGAGATGAGGTGGAATTTCTTTAGTCAATCTGTGGAATTCTTTGCCACAGACGGCGGTGGAGGCCAAGCCAGTGGATAAGGCAGAGATTTACGTAGTCTCTGAAATTTATGTTGATGTCGGAGTCGGGACTTTTTTACCGACTCCAGCAGCACCAAATTTGCTCCGACTCCACAGCCCTGGTCCAGCCAAAGTTACAACTCAGCAACGATCTATCTGAATGATGATACAGGCTACAAGCTAAATTGTCTCTTTTTATTTTTGCACAGTACCGAAAGAAAACCCACCTTGGTCTCCACCTCCTCCATCAGCTCAACAATGTCATATGGCAGGTCCTTTTTATAAGGAACAGGGTATCGGCTGATAGGTCTCCCAGGGTTCCCAGACTTTGTGCTGTATTCCACTTTGCAAGGACCAGATCTTCCTCTGGTCCATCTTAGTGCCACTGTGAAAGACTAGAGTGTGGAAAACGGCAAACAATAAAATAAATTAAAATGACATCCCAGTGCATTAAAATACATACACATCTTATCATGAAGTTGTAAATGACATGTAAGATAAGTTAAAGTTTTAACATACATCAAGAACGTAATACGGAGACTTTATTAGGTGCTGGTCAGGCCGTCTTATAAAGTTTGGGCAGTCTTAGACCCCATATCTGAAGACGGATGTGCCGGCATTGGAGTGGGCCCAGAGCAGGTTTACATGAATGATCCTGGGGATCATTGGGTGAATGTATGGGGACCGTTTGGTGACTCTGTACTCACTAGCTTAGAAGGAAGAGGTGAAATCTAATTGAAATCTACCAAATAAAGAAATACCTAGATATAGTGGACGTGGAGAGAATGATTCCAGTAGTAGGAGTCTAGAACCAGAGGGCACATCATCATCATCACCATCATCTTTGAAAACATCAACAGGCATGGTGCCTTACAATGCTAAGTACGACAGTGAACGCAACTTCGCTAGCTCACCCGCCATTTGACAGGTCTTGTTTTTGGTCCTGCTGGGGGTCCACAGCCCCCTCCTCACTTGGCAAACCAGGTGGTAGAGACAGTTCAGTCGCCGACTATCCGACAATGGAGAAGGTAGCACGGGATTACATGGTACCCATGGCGGGGGGACAGCCTCAGAATAAAAGGATGTACCTTTAGATTGGAGATGAGGAGGAATTTATTTAGCCAGAGGGTGGCGAATCTGTAGAATGTATTTCCACAGATGGCTGTGGAGGACAAAACACTGGGTATTTTAAAGCACCTTCTTGATTAGGAAGGACATTAAAAGTTACGGGAGAAAATAGGAGAATGGGGTTGAGAGGGCAAAATATTGATCAGCCATGATCACATGACGAAGCAGACCTGATGGAAAACATCCAGTCATGGCAAAATTCCAATCCATGCTTTATGGTCACAATGGTGATAGATTTTGGAATAAAGTATCCAATCAAAACAAATTGCAGACTTCCGGTGATGCCATGACAGTGAGGGCTGTGTAGTCGACTTGCTCTCCGAGAGGCCCTCTTCAAACCAGCCATAAATAAAGCAAATATCGTGGCATACGCGGATATAGGTGTGTCGGCGACTGTCCGAACATGATGGGCCGACATAAAGAGTCCGAGCGCGGGGGAAAAGGAAAAAATGAAGGACTGACTCCCCGCATGACGACAGTGAGTCTGACAAGGAAGGCTCGCTAATTCTCTGCGAGCTGCGAGAGTTGAGAAAAGAACATAAAGAAGTTTCAGAAGACACCAAACAGAGACTAGCGAGAGTGGAGGATAATATGAAGGACTTAACGACTCGAATTGAAAAGCTGGAGGGGAAATTGAAGGAAATGGAAGACAGAGTAAGTTCAACAGAAGACAGGGGAATGCGACACGAGAGGGCTTTCAAGTACCTGCTACAGAGAGAGGCTAAGCTAGCGGAGAAATGCTTGGACCTGGAAAATCGAGCGAGGTGTAAGAATCTGCGGATATACGGAATTACAGAGGGAAAGGAAAAAAAGGACATGCTCCAGTTTGTAACTGAACTGTTGAGGAACTCCCTAGAATTCCCAGAAGATTTAACTATCCATATTGAGAGAGCGCACAGGTCCCTCGCAGACAGACCAAGAGCGGAGCAAGCCCCACCAAGATCCATAATAGTCTGATTTTTGGACTATTACACGAAAGATGTTGTGTTGCAACAGGCTTGGAAGCAATGACAGATAACATATGATGGGGACAGAGTTTATTTTGATCAAGATTACTTGCCAGAAGTCCAGAGAAAGCGCAAGGAGGTACGACAGGTAATTAAGCAACTGCGGGAGAAAAATATCAGAGCCAAGTCTCCATTCCCGGCGCAGCTCAGGATCTTCCTAGATTCCGGAGT
This sequence comes from Malacoraja senta, assembly GCA_038087875.1. NCBI lineage: Eukaryota > Metazoa > Chordata > Chondrichthyes > Rajiformes > Rajidae > Malacoraja > Malacoraja senta. The sequence continues at coordinate 359,045 of JAXLNO010005714.1, read as the reverse complement.
TAAGGCCTTCAAGACACTGATCGAGGCAGCACCCACACTGGAGAGGATGGGGATCCACATCAGAACGGAGTCCAAAGATGAGCTGAAGAGAGAGTTGCTGTGGGACCACTGGTCAGTGGTCACTAATAAAGCCAGGTGGCAGAGAGGAATGGCAACTTTGTCAGAGGATGATCTTCGCACCATCCTGGGTATCACAAGAGAAGGATTATAGACAGGTTTGAAACAACTACAGAAACGTGGGTCCTAGGGTAAAATGACAGCAAAAGACTATTGAGACAACTAAACGGATAAATAATATGTATATGTAAATACAATATTATATGTAAATATAAATAATATGTAAATAATATGTATATATATTCTGCGGTGTTGTTTTGAAGAAGGCTAGCTATGCCATGTTCAATAGTACGTATAATGGCTGGTTTTGTATTCTATTTTTTTTACTTGATTCAAATGCACTATCTAAGAGAGGGACTGAGGGGGGCTCTCTCGGGCGGGGGGCTATACCTGCCATTTATTTTTGTTTATAACTGTAACTTAGAAGTCCCAAAGTGGGATTTAGAGCAACCTTTGTTGATTGTGTCTCTTTTTTTTTTTTTTTTTTTTTTTTTAGAAGCTACTGTAATGCGCCCTTTTAAATTGCCCCTCGGGGACGAATAAAGTGCTTTGTATTGTATTGTATTGTATTACTTTAGTTGCAACCACACACAAGTGGGCTACCCAGGAGAGACCTAGTCACATCTCTTCGCCTTTTTACGAGGAGCTGGCACACCAGTTTGTTTAGGGTGTCCAGATGGGTTGGTTAGGTAGGAGGTACCCTTTTTTTTATTTCTCGTCTTGTGTGCAAAGTTTTATTGTTCACTGATTTGTTTGTTTTGCAAATGTCCTTTAATGTAAGGAGTAATACCACAGCATCGCAGTCCAGTAAATCGTATTGTGAGTATAGCGGACATTCACAGGCCAACCAGAGTAAGAAACAAAAATGGTACAGAAAGCAACTAGTGGAATACACAACGATGGATAATGACTAATTTAAAGATAGTAAGTTATAATGTCCACGGTCTAAATCACCCTATAAAGAGGAGAAAAATTCTGATCCAGCTCAAAAACCTAGGATGTGGAGTCGCATTGATACAGGAAACTCATTTGGTGGAAACTGAACACAAAAAGCTTAGAAGAGAGTGGGTGGGTGAGGTATTTAGCGCCTCCTATGGGAAAAGGAGAGGGGTGGCCATCCTTTTCAATAGAAATGTAGCTTTTTCCGTAGAGAAAGTGCTCTAAGACACACTGGGGAGATACATAATGGTAACTGGCACAATAAGTGGGAAGGAAGTATCGATAATAAATATTTATGCACCAACGGAAGATGATTACTCTTTCTTTAGAGACATTGCAAATATAATTGCAGAAAATGCCAAAGGTATGATAATACTTGGTGGAGACTTTAATGCTGTTCTCGATGGGAGGCTGGATAGATTACCAGATGATCACAACCAAGCAAAAAAATCCAAAACACTAAATAACATGCTAGGGGAGTTAGCATTAGTAGACCCATGGAGACATAAAAACCCAAGGGGGAGGGACTATAGTTTCTTTTCGAACGTGCACGGGAGCTACTCACGCATAGATATGTTCTGTGTCCCCAAACAATATATACATAAGTTGTAGATTGTAATATAGGCTCAATAACAATCAGTGACCATGCGCCCATAACTCTCATCCTGGCGCTAGGAACAGAAAAGTGCTTTAAATACTGGAGAGCAAACATTTCTTTACTGTAGTGACACAGGAAATTAGGAACTGTATTGAAGAGTACTTTGACAACAATGATAACAGTGAAGTAACACCATCCACTCTTTGGGATGGCGCGAAAGCAGTAATAAGGGGTAAAATGATTGAAATATTGAGTAGAGTAAGAAAGAACAGGTTGAAGAAGCAATCTGACCTGGAAAGTAAAATAAAGGTATTAGAAGTAGAACATAAAAATAACAATAAAAATAAGAATCTTTTAAACGAACTAAAACAAAAAAGACATGAGTTAGAAGAGCTTTTAACATACAAAGCGGAAGGAGCCCTGCGATTTTTAAACTAAAAATACTAAGAGAAGGGAAACAGGGCTAGTCGCCTTCTGGCATTTCAGCTGCGCAAGGAGCAAGCTAATTGAGTGGTTTCCAAAGTTTCACACCCGACCTCTAGAAATTTAGTTTCACAACCACGAGAAATTGCAGAAGCGTTTGCATCCTTTTATGAACAACTATACGACTCTCCTGAAATCATAGATAAGGAGGAAAAGATTAGAACTTTCGTTTCTGGATTAAAAATGCCCTCCCTTTCCCAAGAAGAAGCGATAAATATGACAACACAAATAGAAGAGCAGGAAATAAAAAGAAGTAATAAAAAAATTAAAGAACAATAAGTCCCCAGGGACGGATGGGATTCCGGGAGAGTTTTATAAGTGTTATAAGAACGAGTTTGGCCAGAGTCTATAATTATGCCTTGTCTAAAGGTAACCCACCTAAATCATGGGCTGAGGCTATAATTTCCATTATTCATAAGGAAGGGAAAGATCCCACTAGATGCGAAGGCTATAGACCGACCGATAAGTCTCTTATGTAATGACCAAAAGATGCTTAGTGCTATATTAACTAAGAGAATCAAAAAAATAACACAACTGATACATCCTGATCAAACAGGGTAGACAGGGAGCTAATAATATCAGGCATGTCCTTAACATCATGGCATGTGCAAAAAGGAAGCATCAGACTTCAATGTTACTCAGTTTAGATGCCCAAAAGGCTTTCGACAGAGTAGACTGGGTCTATCTTGAACATACATTAGATAAGATGGGGTTCCACACAAAATTTATAAATTGGGTGAAAACACTATATTTAAATCCAAAGTCAAGAGTGAGGGTGAATGGGTGTTGCTCCGAGTTTTTTTAATTGAAGCGGGGAGTTAGACAGGGGGACAGTTTGAGTCCCCTGCTCTTTGATTTATGTTTAGAGCCGCTCGCTGAAACCATTAGGCAAGAGGATTATATAGAGGGTATTAAAGATGATAGGGGGGTGGAATATAAAATTCCATTATTTGCAGATGATGTCATGCTGTATGTGAGCAATCATATTTCCTCAGTGCCTCGCCTAATGCAAGTTATAAAGGAATACTAGACCAAGTGCAGACCCGTTGGGTCTGGACACCGAACGTGCGTTTGCGGGGCGGGGGGGGGGGGGGAGGGGGGGTGGCTGTGGCGTCACACTAACCACCCGTTGGGTTTGTTCCTCCAAAGCACGGTTGCGGGGTTGGAATCTGGCACCCACAAACACACACACTCATAACACCCCTTGATATTATTTTAAATTTTTAATTGGCTTCTTTTATCCCATCTCCACCCTATCCACTGACGAATAGCCCTCACCTCTCAGGTGCGTCTAGAGGGGGGGGGGGCAGAGAGAGGTAATTAAATTTTTGGAAAAAAAATTGGAGGAGTGGGAGGAGAGGAAAGGTGGGAGAGGAGGGAGAGAGAGGAGGGGGAGAGAGGAGGGGGTGGAGAGAGGAAGGAGAGGATGGGGAGAGAGGTGAAGGGGGGGGGTTGAAGCAGGCGTGCATGAGTTGAGCCGCGAGTGCAGCAGCATCTATGGAGCGAAGGAAATAGATACATAGATACATAGAAAATAGGTGGAGTAGGCCATTCGGCCCTTCGAGCCTGCACCGCCATTCAATATGATCATGGCTGATCATCCAACTCAGTATCCCGTACCTGCCTTCTCTCCATACCCCCTGATCCCTTTAGCCACAAGGGCCACATCTAACTCCCTCTTAAATATAGCCAATGAACTGGCCTCAACTACCCTCTGTGTCAGAGAGTTCCAGAGATTCACCACTCTCTGTGTGAAAAAGCTTTTCCTCATCTCGGTCTTAAAGGATTTCCCCCTTATCCTTAAGCTGTGACCCCTTGTCCTGGACTTCCCCAACATCGGGAACAATCTTCCCGCATCTAGCCTGTCCAACCCCATAAGAATTTTGTACGTTTCTATAAGATCCCCTCTCAATCTCCTAAATTCTAGCGAGTATAAGCCAAGTCTATCCAGTCTTTCTTCATATGAAAGTCCTGACATCCCAGGAATCAGTCTGGTGAACCTTCTCTGCACTCCCTCTATGGCTATAATGTCCTTCCTCAGATTTGGAGTTCAAAACTGTACGCAATACTCCAGGTGTGGTCTCACCAAGACCCTGTACAACTGCAGTAGAACCTCCCTGCTCCTATACTCAAATCCTCTTGCTATGAAGGCCAACATACCATTCGCTTTCTTCACTGCCTGCTGCACCTGCATGCCTACTTTCAATGACTGGTGTACCATGACACCCAGGTCTCGCTGCATCTCCCCATTTCCTAATTGGCCACCATTTAGATAATAGTCTGCCTTCCCGTTTTTGCCACCAAAGTGGATAACCTCACATTTATCCACATTATACTGCATCTGCCAAACATTTGCCCACTCACCCAGCCTATCCAAGTCACCTTGCAGTCTCCGAGCATCCTCCTCACAGCTAATACTGCCCCCCAGCTTAGTGTCATCCGCAAACTTGGAGATGTTGCTTTCAATTCCCTCGTCCAGATCATTAATATAAATTGTAAATAGCTGGGGTCCCAGCACTGAGCCTTGCGGTACCCCACTAGTCACTGCCTGCCATTGTGAAAAGGACCCGTTTACTCCTACTCTTTGCTTCCTGTTTGCCAGCCAGTTCTCTATCCACATCAATACTGAACCCCCAATACCGTGTGATTTAAGTTTGTATCCTAATCTCTTATGTGGTACCTTGTCGAAAGCCTTCTGAAAGTCCAGATACAACACATCCACTGGTTCTCCCCTATCCACTCTACTAGTTACATCCTCGAAAAATTCTATAAGATTCGTCAGACACGATTTACCTTTCGTAAATCCATGCTGAATTTGTCCAATGATTTCACCACTTTCCAAATGTGCTGCTATCCCATCTTTAATAACTGACTCTAGCAGTTTCCCCACTACCGATGTTAGACTAACTGGTCTGTAATTCCCCGTTTTCTCTCTCCCTCCCTTCTTAAAAAGTCGGGTTACGTTTGCTACCCTCCAATCCTCAGGAACTACTCCAGAATCTAAAGAGTTTTGAAAAATTATCACTAATGCATCCACTATTTCTGGAGCTACTTCCTTAAGTACTCTGGGATGCAGCCTATCTGGCCCTGGTGATTTATCGGCCTTTAATCCATTCAATTTACCCAACACCACTTCCCGACTAACCTGGATTTCACTCAGTTCCTCCATCTCCTTTGACCCGCGGCCCCCTGCTATTTCCGGCAGATTATTTATGTCTTCCTTAGTGAAGACGGAACCAAAGTAGTTATTCAATTGGTCCGCCATATCCTTGTTCCCCATGATCAATTCACCTGTTTCTGACTGCAAGGGACCTACATTTGTTTTAACTAATCTCTTTCTCTTCACATATCTATAAAAACGTTTGCAGTCAGTTTTTATGTTCCCTGCCAGTTTCCTTTCATAATCTATTTTCCCTTTCCTAATTAAGCCCTTTGTCCTCCTCCTCTGCTGGTCTCTGAATTTCTCCCAGTCCTCTGGTATGCTGCTTTTTCTGGCTAATTTGTACGCATCATCTTTTGCTTTGATACTATCCCTGATTTCCCTTGTTATCCACGGATGCACTACCTTCCCTGATTTATTCTTTTGCCAAACTGGGATGAACATTTTTTGTAGTTCATCCATGCAGTCTTTAAATGCCTTCCATTGCATATCCACCGTCAACCCTTTTAGAACTAATTGCCAGTCAATTCACGTCTCATACCCTCAAAGTTACCTTTCTTTAAGTTCAGAACCGTTGTTTCTGAATTAACAATGTCACTCTCCATCCTAATGAAGAACTCAACCATATTATGGTCACTCTTGCCCAAGGGGGCACGCACAACAAGTCTGCTAACTAACCCTTCCTCATTACTCAATACCCAGTCTAGAATAGCCTGCTCTCTCGTTGGTTCCTCTACATGTTGGTTTAGATAACTATCCCTCATACATTCCAAGAAATCATCTTCCTCAGCACCCCTGCCAATTTGATTCACCCAATCTATATGTAGATTGAAGTCACCCATTATAACTGTTTTGCCTTTGTTGCACGCATTTCTAATTTCCTGTTGATGCCATCCCCAACTTCACTACTACTGCTAGGTGGCCTGTACACAACACCCACCAGCGTTTTCTGCCCCTTAGTGTTTCGTAGCTCTACCCATACCGATTCCACATCCTCCAAGCTAATGTCCTTCCCTTTCCACTGCGTTAATCTCCTCTCTAACCAGCAACGCTACCTCACCTCCTTTTCCTTTCTCTCTATCCCTCCTGAATATTGAATATTCCTGGATGTTCAGCTCCCAGCCTTGGTCACCCTGGAGCCATGTCTCCGTGATCCCAACTATATCATAATCATTAATTGCTATCTGCACGTTCAACTCATCGACCTTATTACGAATGCTCCTTGCATTGAGACACAAAGCCTTCAGGCTTGTTTTTACAACGCTCTTACCCCTTATACAATTATGTTGGATAGTGGCTCTTTTTGATTTTTGCCTGGATTTGTCTGCCTGCCACTTTTACTTTTCACCTTGCTAGGAGATTGAGAGGGGATCTTATAGAAACTTACAAAATTCTTAAGGGGTTGGACAGGCTAGATGCAGGAAGATTGCTCCCGATGTTGGGGAAGTTCAGGACAAGGGGTCACAGCTTAAGGATAAGGGGGAAATCCTTTAAAACCGAGATGAGAAAGAACTTTTTCACACAGAGAGTGGTGAATCTCTGGAACTCTCTGCCACAGAGGATAGTCGAGGCCAGTTCATTGGCTATATTTAAGAGGGAGTTAGATGTGGCCCTTGTGGCTAAAGGGATCACAGGGTATGGAGAGAAGGCAGGTACGGGATACTGAGTTGGATGATCAGCCATGATCATATTGAATGGCGGTGCAGGCTCGAAGGGCCGAATGGCCTACTCCTGCACCTAATTTCTATGTTTCTATGTTTCTATGTTACCTTTTGCTTCCGCCCGCATTTTGCACTCACACTAACCACCCCCCAAACACACAGGTGGGGGGAGGGGGGAGAGGGAGACGGGGTGGGGAGAGAAGAGGGGAGGGAGGGAGGGGGAGGGAGGGGAGAGGGGGAGGAGGAAAGGGGAGAGATTGGGGAGGCAGAGGAGAGCAGGGTGGGGGAGACGGAGGGGGACGAGAGTGGGGAGTGGGAGGAGAGCGGGGAGGGCAGGAAGGGGGGAGAGGGGTAGGGGGGTGGGAGAGGGGTAGGGGGGTGGGAGAGGGGGGAGGGGATGGTTAGAGGTGGAGAGAGGGGATGAGGGGAAGGGGAGAGAGGAGCAGGGGGAAGAGAGAGAGGGGGGGGAAGGGAGAGGGGAAGGGTGGGGAGGGAGAGGGGAAGAGTGGGGAGTGAGGGGGAGAGGGGTAGCGGGGAGTGATGCAAGAGAGAGGGGAAGGGGTGGGGGGAGATGGGGTGAAGAGGGATGGGGAGGGGGAAGAGAGGGGTGGGAGGGGAGGAGGGAGAGGGTGAGGAGAGAGGGGGAAGAGTGTGGAGGGAGGGTGAGAGCAGAGAGAGGGGGAAGATTGGGGAGGGAGAGGGAAGGAGGGAAGGGAGGCGGGGGAGAGAGGGGGTTGTGGGAGGGAGATGGGTAAGGATGGGTGCAGATAAGTGGAAGAATGGGGACGGAGGGGGAGAGGTGTAGGGGGAGTGGTGGAAGTGGGAGAGAGGGAGGGGTGGGGGGTAGGGGGGAGTGGTGGAAGAGGGAGAGAGGGGTAGGGCAAGGGGGTGGGGGGAGAGAGGGAGGGAGGGGGAGAGAGAGGGTGGGGAAGGGAGGAGAGAATTGGAAGAGTGGGGAGGGAGGGGGAGAGTGGTAGGGGGAGTGGTGGTAGGGGAGTGGTGGAAGAGGAACAGAGGGTAGGGGAAGGGGGGTGGGGGGAGAGAGGGAAGGGGTGGGTAGAGAGGGAAGGGCGGTGGGGGAGAGAGGGATGGAGGTGGGGAGAGAGGGATGGGGGTGGGAGGAGAAGGGGAAGGAGAGGAGAGGGGTAGCGGGGAGTGGTGCAAGAGAGAGGGAAGGGGGTGGGAGGAGATGGGGGTGAAGAGGGGTGGGGGGAGGGGGAAGTGAGGCGGTGGGAGGGGAGGAGGGAGAGGAGAGGGGGAAGAGTGTGGGAGGGAGGGGGAGAGCGGAGAGAGTGGAAAGAGTGGGGAGGAGAGGGGAGGGGGGAGCGGGGGAGAGGTGGAAGAATGGGGAGGGATGAAGGGGAGAGGGGTAGGGGGAGTGGTGGAAGAGGGATAGGGGGAGTGGTGGACGAGGGACAGAGGGGTAGGGGGAAGGGGGCGGGGGAGAGAGGGAAGGGGGTGGGGTAGAGAGGGATGGGGGTGGGAGGAGGGGAAGGAGAGGGAGAGGGGTGAGGAGGGAGATGGAGAGGGGAGGAGAGAGTGGTGGGAGAGGGGAGGGAAGTGGGGAGTGAGGCGAGGAGGGAGATGGGGTAGGGGGTAGAGTGGGAAAGTGTGGATAGAGGGGGGAAGAGTGGGGAGGGGGAGGGGGGAGAGGGGAAGGGCTTGGGGGAGGGGAGGGGCGTTGGGGAGAGAGGGAAGGGGTGGGGAGGGAAGGGGGATGGGGAAGGGGGTGGGGGGGAGAGGGAAGGGGGTGGGGGAGGGAAGGGGGTGGGGGAGGGAAGGGGGTTGGGGAGAGAGGAAGGTGGTGTGGGAGGGAAGGGGGAGAGGGAAAGGGGGTGGGGGAGAGAGGGATGGGGTGGGAGGAGAGGGTGATGGTGAGGAGAGGGAGTTGGAGAGGGGGAGGAGAGAGGGATGGGGGAGGGGAGAGAGGGATGGGGAGGAGAGAGATGTGTGGGGGTGGGGAGGGATGTGAAAAGGAGGGGAGGAGGGAGATGGTAGGGGGGGGTGAAGAGTGTGGAGGAGGGGGAGGGAGAGAGGGTGCGGTGAGAGGGGTGGGGAGAGAGGGGGAAATAGTGGGGATGCAGAGTGGAAGGGGCAGGGGTAGGGACAGTCGTCTGTTTCCCATTCCCTATCACCCCCAATCCTCTTTCTCTATTCGCACACACGTGATTACGTGCTTTGACACAGGCTGCGGGGGTGGGGGGCAGGGGATGGGGCTGGGGCTGCTGCAAAGGCATATGTAAATGGATCCATCTGTGGACATCTGTGAGCATTGGGCATTGTGACGTCATACGACGGAACCTTCACTAACATTCTATGGCTGAGAGCTGTTTTTTTAAACATTTTGAAATTTTGGGGGTGGGGGGGAAGGATTTTATTTTAAAAAGTGTACATAAACACAAAGAAATTTAATCAGGAGCAGCTATTCGTAAAGAAAAGTGAAATCTCTACCGAAATGGAAAATATCTCGCCGTTTCTGCGTGTGGTGTTGGCGTAGCGCAGTATCAAAGGGGCTGGCTAGCACAAGTCAAGCAGACACACACAGAGTTTTAAATATAGACTAGACCAAGTGCAGACCCGTTGGGTC
>JAXLNO010005714.1:267407-349300 GCA_038087875.1 Malacoraja senta | reverse complement strand
ATCTCTGTTTCTCAAGACCAGCTCGACTCTGCCCCCGAGGACAGTCCAAATAACTCACATGGGGAGTCAATTGTGTATTCACTCCTGCACACAGCTGGTAAAATTCTCGATCCTACAGTTCTGATGTCGGTTAATAATAAAGTCGTCAAGGCCAAATTAGATACAGGGGCAAAAGTAAACGTAATGTCTGTGCACCTCTACAACAAGATAAGAAATAACTAGGTCTTGACTAAAGACAACTCCACTCTGCACACTTACGGGGGGGAAGTTTTGATTCCACTGGGAAGAACCACTTTTAAATGCGTGCTGAAAAAGACTACAAGGAATCTGACCTTCTATGTTTTGAATTCTAACTGTGACTCTGTTGGGCATCCACGCATGCCAGGATTTGGGGCTGATTTCCTTCGACCAGCAACTCCAACCACAAGCAACTGATATCTGTGGACCCGGTAAAAGAATACCCTGATTTGTTCGATGGCAAACTAGGCAAGCTGCCTGTGACCTACAAGATATCCATTGACCCCAATGTTGACCCTGTCGTCCGCGCACCGCATCGTGTGCCACATGCCATGAGAGACAGGATTGAGTCTGAACTAAAGAACATGGTCTCCTTAGGCGTACTAGAAGAGATCAGTGAGCCCACTGAATGGGTCTCCACCATGGTTGCTACTCTCAAGAAGGATAAAAACGAGCTCCGCGTGTGCATCAATCCGAAGGATTTGAACTCTGCCATCAGGCGTCTGCATTATCCTATGAGGACTGTCGAGGACGTTGCGGCACAGATCAGAGGAGCTACTGTATTTTCTGTCCTCGATGCAAAGAGCTCTTCCTGGCAGGTACCGCTGGACGACGAGTCGTCAAACCTTACCACATTTGCCACTCCATTTGGCAGATTCAAGTTTCTAAGAATGCCAATCGGCATCAACTCGGCCAGTGAAGTCTTCCAGAGGAACATGGAACTGCTGTTCCAGGGCCTCCCATGTGCCATCATAGTTGATGATATCTTGGTTTATGGCAAAGACACACCGGAGCACGGCCACAACCTGAAGCTTATCATGGACCGGGCACGTCAGATAAACCTGAAATTCGACTCAAACAAGTGTAAGTTCAGGGTTTCAGAGGTCACCTATGTCGGCCATGTGTTCACTCCTGATGGTCTCAGGCCGGATCTGAAGAAAACTGCCGCCATCACAGAGATGCCTACCCCCACCGATGTGCTCGGTCTGCAGCGATTCCTGATTATGGTGAACTATCTTGGAAAATTCATACCAAACCTCAGTGAATGGAGTTCGCCTCTGCGACAACTAACTAGAAAGGATACTGCTTGGTCCTGGTTCCAGCAACACCAAAAAGCATTTGACGTTCTAAAATCGAAGCTCACCAGCGCACCAACACTGACATTTTTCAACCTGAAGCGCCCTGTGAGCAAAATTGGGAGAATTCAATGTTCATGCCCCCAGGATGCAGACTCCCCAATGAGGTGCTGTTCCTCCAATCTCCGGTGTTGCTCGCTCTGGCCACTGAGGAGACCCAGGACAGAGAGGTCGGATATGGAATGGAAGAGGGAGTTCTCCCAATTCTCCCAATTTTGCTAGCCCTTGCTGTCTCCTCCCCTTCGTCAGCCCTCGGGCTGTCTCCTCCCATCCCTCAGCCCTCGGGCTCCTCCTCCGCCTTTTTCCTTTCTTCTCCCCACCCTCCGTCAGTCTGAAGAAGGGTTTCGGCCCGAAACGTTGCCTATTTCCTTCGCTCCATAGATGCTGCTGCACCCGCCGAGTTTCTCCAGCATTTTTGTGTACCTTCGATTTTACAGCATCTGCAGTTCCTTCTTAAACACTTTGTCTACTCCACTGCGAAATCTCCTCAAGGTATGCCTACTTTGAAGAAGTTCTCCTCCTCTCTCCGGAGAGTTTCACAACCTCCTCTCCAACTCTGTGATCCCCCCTGCCCTCCAATTCTACGACCACACCCTTACCCAAACTCGATACCACAGCCACATTTGCTTCCTCGGGGCATGCCTGCGCCTCCATCTCAAACCTCATGGCTTCCAGCTCCAGTTCCCTACCTACCAGTTCGGACCCCAGCCGGACTATCGGTACCGACTGGCTATCTACCGGCATACGCAACAATTCTCCAACCGGGCACTGAGATCTACTCTGACTGCGATGCGCCGGCACCAGCAGGACCTCGCATTGACCCTCCCGAAACTTCGGGCCTCACTCACCCAGACCTGCAACAGACCACAACTATATTTAATCCGCCGGAAGATCCACCTCTTCAATCAAAGATTCCTGGCCCACCTTAACTCCACCAAGGCCCTGAAATTATCCCGCCTCCAGGCCGTCGACATTGCGCGATTCGACCGCCCGCAGGCTCCGGGCCCCAACTCTGGCCCTCGTCGCCTGCCCGAGTTCCACGACGCCATCTTGGTCACGAGGAGCGCCTCCAGTACTCACCAGGACGCCGCCTTCACCGACCTCATGCCGATGGTGCCGCCGACCTTCACCTGCCTACCGATGACGCCCAGCCTCGCTGCTTCAACGGTAACTCGGACTTCCTCCCCCTCGCCGATTCTTCCGAACCTCGCCGCCCCCCGGGACCGCCCAACCTCATCGCCGCACCGGGCCCATCCGACATCGCCGTCGCACTGGGCCCGCCGAACATCGCAGCCGCACCCGTCCCTCCTAACATCGCCGTCGCACTGGGCCCGCCTAATATCGCCATCGCACCGGGCCTATTGAACATTGCCGCCGGACCGGACCTACTCAACATGACCGGGACACCCCGAACATGGCCGCCGCACCGCACCCTACTCATCTCGTCACCTCACCGGGTTGGTCGAACCGCGCCGCCCCACCACCATCCGCCCACCGGGACCTCCCACGCATCGCTCGCGGACCCCGACTCTACTACCCACGGATTCCTACCATCGGGTCCGCCGACCCTCGCCACTGCACCTCCCTCCAGCAGCCGGCAGCCGTCGCCTCACCTGCAAACTGGACTCTGCACTGGCCTGAAGCCTCCACGCTGCTAACTCCCACTCTCCTGGGTTTGACTCCACTGGGTCCTAGTGCTAGTCTGCCTAACCCTGGTAACCTGTCTTCCCCATCCCTCTCTAACTATGGGACCCCTGCTCTTCCCCACCCACACTACAGCCCTCTCACACCCCCACCCCCTAACCACCTACCACCCCCCCACCACACATCGACTCGTCCCCAGTCCACCCACCTGCCTTCCTCCGGCCCCAACACCCATCCCTGCCGGGTGTTCACCATCCCTCCTGACCTCCCCCTCTCCGACATGAACGGTCTGTCCTCAGCAGAGGTCTTACCTTTGTCCCCCTCCGTCCCCACCTCAATGAGTTCCGCGCCCATCATGATTTGGAACTTCTACCGCCGCCTCCGCCTCACAGCGTTCTTCCATAGGAGGGAGTCCTCGCCCCCCATTGATGACCCCTTTTCCCGTCTCCAACGCACCCCCTCCTCGTGGAACCCCCCTCGTGGCCTTCCGGCTTTAGAACTCTTTATCAAAACTGCCGTCGTGGCATCAACCGCCTCAACTACTCCACTCCCCTGTCTCACTCCAATCTCTCCCCCCCTGAACGTACTGCCATCGACTCACTCCGCAACAACCCAGATTGGGTTATCAAACCCGCCGACAAGGGAGGTGCCGTGGTAGTCTGGCGCGTCGATCTCTACAAAGCTGAGGCCACGCGCCAACTCTCGGACACCTCCTCCTACTTATCTCTGGACCACGACCCCATTGACGATCACCAGGCCACCATCTCCAGCACCATCACCGACTTCATCAACTCCCACGCCCTGCCCTACCGAGCCTCCAACCCCATTGTTCCCCAGCCCAGCACGGCCCGATTTTACCTTCTCCCCAAAATCCACAAACCTGACTGTCCCGGTGTACCCATTGTCTCTGCCTGTTCGTGCCCCACCGAACTCATTTCCACCTACCTGGACTCTATCCTATCCCCCTTGGTTAAATCCCTCCCTACCTATGTTCAAGACACCTGACACTCTCCGTCGTCTCCGCGCATTCCATTCTCTAGGCCCTCACCTCCTCATCTTCACCATGGACGTCCAGTCACTCTACACCTCCATCCCCCACCAGGATGGTCTCAAAGCCCTCCGGTTCTTCCTCGACCAGAGAAGCAACCTATACCCGGCCACTGACACCCTCCTCCGCCTAGCGGAGCTGGTCCTTACCCTCAATAACTTCTCGTTTGACTCCTCCCATTTCCTCCAAATACAAGGCGTAGCTATGGGCACATGCATGTGCCCCAGCTACGCCTGCCTCTTTGTCGGGTACGTCGAACAATCCTTGTTCAATACGTACGAGGGCCCCATCCCCGACCTCTACCTCCGCTACATCGACAACTGATTTGGTGCCACCTCCTGCACCCACACACAACTGACTGACTTCATCCACTTCACCACTAACTTCCATCCGGCACTCAAATACACCTGGAACATTTCCTACACTTCCCTACCATTCCTTGACCTCACTATCTCCATCGAAGGTGATAGACTCCTTACCGACATCCACTACAAACCCACCGACTCCCATGGCTATCTGGACTACACTTCTTCCCACCCTGCTTCCTGTAAGGACTCCATCCCCTACTCCCAATTCCTCCATCTACGCCGCATCTGCTCCCAGGATGAGGCGTTCCACACCAGGGCATCTGAAGTGTCCTCATTCTTCAGGGAATGGGGGTTCCCCTCCTCCACCATAGATGAGGCTCGCACCAGGGTCTCTTCCATACCCCGCAACACTGCTCTCTCTCCCCATCCCCCCACTAGCAACAAGGGCAGAGTCCCCCTAGTCCTCACCTTTCACCCCACCAGCCGTCACATTCAACAAGTAATCCTCCGTCAGATTCGCCAGCTCCAACGTGACCCCGCCACTCGCCACATCTTCCCATCTCCCCCCATGTCTGCCTTCCGCAAAGACCGCTCCCTCCGTAACTCCCCAGGGCTCTCGCTTAACTTTTTTTCCCTGTTGCCAGCCGGGCAACCTTGACAGCTTTTTAGGTTGCCAAATGACAGTTTAGGTGGTCATTGAAGACGGTTTGCATGACGCGTGCGATAATGTGCTCGGACGAAGTGCGTAGTTACCAGTCGGAATTATGCGCAATGAAGCATTCACATATTATGTTCAAGAAGGAACTGCAAATGCTGGAAAATCGAAGGTAGACCAAAGTGCTGGAGAAACTCAGCGGGTGCAGCAGCATCTATGGAGCGAAGGACATAGGCAACGTTTCAGGCCGACACCCATCAGTCTGAAGAAGGGTTTTGGCCCGAAACGTTGCCTATTTCCTTTGCTCCATAGATGCTGCCGCATCCGCTGAGTTTCTCCAGCACTTTTGACTACATTCACATATTATTTCTGCTTCAAATAACCCACAAACTAAACATATTCACCAATCAAGACATGATAAGACAGTATCTCAACTCTTTTTACACATTGCAATTAATGCAATTTCTATTAGTTCTTTCCACTTCCACTTCCAAACAAAAATGTGGTTGGATTATTCAGCGTATGAACAACCTGCGTCAATAAATCCTGGACCATGGTCACATATATGTTTAACCATACACACTACAGATTGATGCAAGCATGTTTTCTGTGAAGGACCGAAAATTACCATGACATGGCCATAGCATGGGTCGTTATTGCTATTGGCACAGAAACACTCTGGCTTCCCACATAATTTATCCATAACAAAATATACAGGTTGCAAGGAAAGTTCTAAAGGCAGTTTATGATAATAGCTGTTAAAACCAACTATACCCATCTGACAGGTTAAACATTACACTAACTGACAAGAGATGGCCAAAGGACATAACTGGATAGATGGCGGGGGGGGGGGGGGGGGGGGGTTGAGAAGGCAATCTGTGCGGAATGGATGGATTGAGGCAGGTGAATTAGTACGTGTTGGTTGGAGTATGTAAAATTATGAGGGGAGAGCACGGGGGATGTCAGTGGTGTTGAATGGGGGGATCAGTATGGCATGGATGGGGGGGGGATCAGTATAGGATAAATGGGGGTTCAGTACAGGATGAATGGGGGTAGACAAAAATGCTGGAGAAATTCAGCGGGTGAGGCAGCATCTATGGAGCTAAGGAAATAGGCAACGTTTCGGGTCGATACCCTTCTTCAGACTGTTCCCCCCATTCTCCTTGAAGGGGGGGATCAGTACAGGATGGATGGGGGGATCAGCACAGGATGAATGGGGGGGGGGGTCAGGATAGTGTGGATCGGAGAGTCTATGCAGGATGAATGGTATATCACTACAGGATGAATGAGGGGATCAGTACAGGATGAATGGGAGATCAGTAAAAGCTGAATGGGGAGATCACTACAGGATGGATGGGGGGGGGGATTGGTGCAGGATAAATGGAGGGTGGGTCAGTACGGGATGAATGGGAGGTTCAGTGCAGTATGAATGGGGGGAGAAGTGCAGGATGGATGGGAAGGGGGGGTCAGTACAGGATGAATTGGGGGACCAGTGTAGGATGGATGGGGGGTGGGAGGAGAATCAATGCGAGGTGGGTAGGGTGATCAATAGATTGGGGGGGGGTAGATGGGGAGGGGAGCACAGGGGATGTCAGTGAGGACTGAATAGAGGAGGGAATGGGGATTAGTGCGGGATGGAGAGGAGGGGTCCCAGGATAAGAGGGGTCCCAGGATAAGAGGGGTGGAGGGGGGCGTACAAGAGAGAGAGAGAGAGAGAGAAAGAGGGGGGGGAAGGGGCAGAGGAGGTGGGGAGGAAGGTCAGCGCTCCTCGGACAACATCGCCCCGCTGCCTTGGCCGTCCCTGTCCAACGCCAAGTGCCGCAGCCTCCTCCCCTCCTCCGCCAGCCGACAGGAAGGTGCGGGGCCGAGCGGTGCAGCTCAAAGATCCAATAGCTGTAGGATCTTTGGTGCAGCTGCTTCAGACGGCGGAAGGAGACCTCCCTCTCCCTCCTCCCGGCCTCGGCGTGCGAGAGGGGTTGGTTTGAAAGCGCCGTTAGCGGAGTTGCAAGCAGCAGCCGTTATCAGGGCGATAGGAGCCGCTGATGGCAAATCCGCAAAGGCGCTTCAAAACACCCCCTCCCGCACACCGAAGCCAGGAGGAGGGGGGGGGGAGGGAGGGAGAGGGACGCCTCCTTCCGCCGGGTGGGGTGCGGGAGGAGGGGGCGGTGGACCCGCTGTTGCCGCTGTTCGGGGCCCGTCATTCGCCCCGACCCTTCGTCACCACGCACCTCGTATCTGACCCGCAATCAAAGATCCTAGAGGAATACAGTCGCCGACCCGAAACGTCAGTTCCTATTCGCCGGAGATGCTGCCTGACCCGCGGTGTTACTCCAGTTTTTTGCGTCTACTGGTATAAACCAGTATTTGGGTGCCTAGCCGGGCAAAATGAGTCGGCGTTTAGGTTGCCTGGGGGCACTTTCTGTGGTCAATGGCACCCGGGCAACCGCTAATTTCGAACCCTGGCGTGCGATAATGTGCTTGGACGAAGTGCGTAGTTACCAGTCGGAATTATACTCAATGAAGCATTCACACGTTATTTCTGCTTCAAAAAAAGTCACAAACTAAACATACTCACCAATCAAGACATGATATATCCCACAATGACATGCAGCAAAATTATAAGACAGTATCTCAACTCTTTTTACACATTGCAATTAATGCAATTTCTATTAGTTCTTTCCACTTCCACTTCCAAACAAAAATGTGGTTGGATTATTCCAGCGTATGATCAACCTGTGTCAATAAATCCTGGACCATGGTAACATATATGCGTACGTATAGTTGTGAATGTTGCTCATTAAATAACTACAGTACTGAAACTCCATATTAAGAGCTTTGATTTGCCCTTTAAATGAATTCTGTAATAACGTGTCAACGGCAGCAGTGACAATCGAACACTGCGGTTTTAATGTTTCACGTGTTCACAATTTAATTAATCCATCTTTATGGATTAAAACAAATAATAACATTGGGAATTAAAACACATTTGATTGCATTCCGTTATCAAACATAGTCAATGTTCGCTCTGAAGACATTTCCAGCACAATAGGGTCAGGGAGGGGGGTGTGTGTGAATCAGTGCGGGGTGGATAGATGGCGAGGGTGGGGTGGGGAGTTAGAAGGCAGTCAGTGCAGAACGGATGGATTGAGGCAGGTGAATTAGTACGTGTTGGTTGGAGTAGGTAAAATTGTGAGGGGAGAGCACCGGGGATGTCAGTGGTGTTGAATGGGGGGGTTCAGTACGGGATGGATGGGGGTAGTCAAAAGCGCTGGAGAAACTCAGCGGGTGAGGCAGCATCTATGGAGCGAAGGAAATAGGCAACGTTTCGGGTCGAGACCCTTCTTCAGACTGTTCCCTCCATTCTTCTTGAATGGGAGGATCAGTACAGGATGGATGGGGGGGGGAGATCAGCGCAGGATGAATGGGGGGGGACAGTACAGTGTGGATCGGAGGGTCTGTGCAGGATGAATGGGGGAAGGGGGAAGGTGCAGGGTAAATGGAGGGTGGGTCAGTACGGGATGAATGTGTGGATTAGTACAGGATGGATGGGGGATCAGTACAGGATGGATGGAGAAGTGCAGGATGGATGGGAAAGGGGTAAGTACAGGGTGAATTGGGGAACGAGTGTAGGATGGATGGGAGGGTGGCAGGAGAATCAATGCGAGGTGGATAGGGTGATCAGCGCAGGATGAATAGGTGGGGGGGGGTAGATGGGGAGGGGAGCACAGGGGATGTCAGTGAGGACTGAATAGACGCGGGAATGGGGATCAGTGCGGGATGGAGAGGAGTGGTCCCAGGATAAGGGGTTGGAGGGGGGCGTACAAGAGAGAGAGAGAGAGAAAGAGAGGGAGGAGGGGCCAGGTGGGGAGGAAGGAAGGTCAGCGCTCCTCGGACAACATCGCTGCCTTGGCCGTTGGGAACTCCTCGCCACCGCCTCCCTCCTCCGCCAGCCAACAGCAAGGTGCGGAGCCGAGCGGTGCAGCTCAGAGATCCTATAGCTATAAGATCTTTGGTGCAGCTGCTTCAGACGCAACGTTTCGTGTCGGCGGCTGTTGTGCGGGGCAAAGATACTAGGTGCGGGGTGAGGAAGGGTCGGAGCGAATGACGGGCCCCGAACAGCGGCAGCAGCGGCCGCGACAGCAGCTCCATCTCCTCCTCCTCCCGTCCCCCGCCCGCCCTGATAAGGGCCGATGCTTGCAAACCCGCTAACGGCGCTTTCAAACAAACTCTCCCGCACTCCGAGGCCGGGAGGAGGGAGGGAGGGAGGGGGAGGCCTCGGAGTGCGGGTGTTTGTTTGAAAGCGCCGTTAGCGGGTTTGCAAGCATCGGCCCTTATCAGGGCGGGGGACGGGAGGAGGAGGAGATGGAGCTGCTGTCGCGGCCGCTGCTGCCTGACCCGCGGAGTTACTCCAGTTTTTTATGTCTATCTTTGGTACAAACCAGTATCTGGTTGCCAAGCCGGGCAAAATGACTCGGTGTTTAGGTTGCCCGGCGGCGCTTTGAGTGGTCAGTGCCAACCGGGCAACCGCTAATTTCGAGCCCTGCTCCATTGTCAATTCTTCCCTTCCCTCCCGTACCACCCCCTGCATCTCCTCCAACCTCATCTATTGCATCCGCTGCTCTAGATGTCAGCTGATCTACATCGGTGAGACCAAGCGGAGGCTTGGCGATCGTTACGCCGAACACCTCCGCTCGACGGTCCGTAATAACCAACCTGACCTCTCGGTGGCTCAGCACTTCAACTCCCCCTCCCATTCCGTATCCGACCTCTCTGTCCTGGGTCCCCTACATGGTCAGAGCGAGCAACACCGGAAATTGGAGGAACAGCACCTCATATTCCACTTGGGGAGTCTGCATCCTGGGGGCATGAACATTGAATTCTCCCAATTTTGCTAGCCCTTGTTGTCTCCTCCCCTTCCTCAGCCCTCTGGCTGTCTCCTCCCATCCCTCAGCCCTCAGGCTCCACCGCCTTTTTTCCTTTCTTCTCCCCACACCCCATCAGTCTGAAGAAGGGTTTCGGCCCGAAACGTTGCCTATTTCCTTCGCTCCATAGATGCTGCTGCACCCGCTAAGTTTCTCCAGCATTTTTGTGTACCTTCAAGGACTTTATCTTTGGCAATGTTTTCACGGTCGAGACAGACCACCTCAACAAACCTATACACGCAGCACGTGCACGCCTGCAGCGCATGATGATGCAGCTCCAGCGCTTTGACTTTAAACTTGTTTACAAGAAGGGTAAAGACATGCTCATTGCAGACACTCTCTCTCATGCATCACGGGCATCCAACGAACGACACCCCTATGAACGGGACAAGTTTACGGTTCTCAGCATTGACTTTGTTCCTACAAAACAACTGAGCCGCTTAGCCGAACACACAGCTGCTGACGCTACCCTCTAGATACTTTCATCCGTAATCAAAAGAGGCTGGCCAGACAGACAATCTGGTGTACCAACAGAGGTGCAGCCGTTCTTCTTAGTCCGCGATGAACTGGTAATACAGGATGGTGTCATAGCTAAGGGCCACCAAGTCGTGATCCCCTCATCGTTACGTGACGAATACTACAAAGAGGCACACAGCGGTCACCCAGGAACTGATGCCACGCTGGCCCACGCACAGAACCTGTTGTATTGGCCTGGGATGGCCAAGTACATATGGGACAGGACAGCCTCCTGCCCCATTTGCAACAGCCTCGCACCACACCAAGGGACGGCCTTTACTGCAACAACCTCCACCAGCACTGCCCTGGACGTCGCTGGCGGCAGACATTTTCGAATGGCACGGTAAACACTATCTTGTCCTGGTTGACTCCTATTCTAACTGGTTCGAACTCGACTTTCTGACCTCTATCACATCAGAAATGGTAATTCAAAAGCTAAAGAAACACTTCTCTACATTCGGCGCACTCGTCCGGTTGCAGACCGACAACGGAAGACAGTTTACCAGCCACGCTTTCAAGCTCTTTGCCAACCAATGGAATTTCCACCACGTCACGAGCAGCCGAATACCCACAAAGTAACGGGCTCGCTGAATGAGCTGTCAGAAGCGCTAAACATTTAATGGAACGCACACACCTTGCCAATTCAGACGTGTATCTCGACCTCTTAAACCTCAGGAACATTGCTAGAGACGGAACCTTGGGCTCGCCGGCCCAGCGACTGATGCCCAGAACAACGAGACCTCCGATTCCGATTGCCCAGCAGAAGCTGGTACCACAGGTGCTGAAGTCAGCCACAATCCAAAAGCGTATCCAGGAGAAACACGACATACAGAAACGGTCGCACGACAAGTCCAGCAAACCACTCAAACCTCTACTACCGGACAAAGTCGTTCATTTACAAACTTCCACGGGACATTCCCATTTGGGTAGTGTTGTTGGCCTGGCTGAAGAACCACGATCTTACCTTGTGGACTATGATGGCACCATTTACCGTCGGAGCCACCAATACTTGCTTGCTGTGAAGGAGCCACTTCCACCACCAGCTGGTCCCTACGCTCCACCGCTACAGTTCCAGCCGTCTGCTGCCGCCATCCGTTCCAGCATGTCCCGTACCCCCCCACGACCGGCGGCTATGACTAATCATAAAAATACCTCTCCTGCATGCTTCCCCTGTCGGTCACCACGGGTGTCCCCTGCTGCTTTCTCTCTTCCGGGTTCACAACCTCCCTTTAATCTGTCTGGCGAAGGGGGAGAGGGCTTGGTCCGTACGCATTCGGGCCGTATTAGTAGACCGCCTGATAGATATGGCGACTATGTTTAAATTCTTACGACATGCATGCTTATCATATTCACTCTTTACGGGGAAGGATGTAGATTGGTTTATGCATGAGAACCAATCATAGTAGAATAGCATCACTACTGTACGATTTATACTAACACCCACTTCCTACACTGATCAGTCTTGGAAGCGGTCATGATGTTCTAACAACTAACAACCTGCTGTACCGCTATAATATAATACTGATTATAGGTATGTTACAATACTTACCTTCACTGGCGCTGCAATTCTTTGTCACTGGCCGTGTGCGCGATTTTGGCGCATTTAAGGGGGGGGGGGCGGGCTTAAAACGCGGGTTTCTCCTACCTTGTCCTGAATTATATTTCGTTGGAGTACAAGCGTTTGCTGAAAAATCGTTCCTAGGGGCGTTTTGTGAATTTTTTATTTTTATTAAATCGACAATGTCAGCGCTGGAGTCACTTTAAAATCAGCTCCTGAAGCCGTCAACGCCGATAACGGGGACGGATTTCACGTACGGGACAGGTAAACGAAAGTGGTTTATTTAAATGTATAAAAGTGCTTCTTAAGAAGCCTTTAATTCACATTTTTTCTTGCGAAACGGTGATTTTATTCCCCGAACTAACGGCAGTATTTTTCATGTCAATACGGGGTTAAATTCACCGCAAATGAACGTTCCAAAAGATCGCGTTCCAGAAATCCTCACTCACAAGATGATTTAAATGCCCATTAATTTACAGGTATTAAACATTCAATTCCTTCCATTTGGCCTGTAAATTCATGACAATGAGATTTAAAAATTATGTTATATTGTGAAGTCTTGTGTGAATGTTATTTGGACACTTAGGCTATTTTAAAATGTTAATCTATTCTTAAGAAATTGATAGATGTTTAGATCTAGTAATTGAATTTTGTAATTAGCTACAATTAGGTAACTAACTAATTATATGCTTTAATTTCATGTCTTCTAAGTAAGATTGTTTCATATTTGTTTCAGAATGCTTCAATCTATAATAACTGAAAGTTTCTTTCAGTTCTCTTAATTTTTAAGAAAGTTATGGGCTTTTAAATGTCCTCGATCACAGCTTTTGTGTTAAGTCAATGGAAAAGCAATAGGGAACAAGATGCTAATTTCCGAGTATGAAAATGGCCATAACTTTTTTAATACTGAAGATATGAAAGTGAATTAGGTGTCAAATTAAACTTCTTTTTATGCTTTATCTGATGGGATAAATTGCAGAATTTATTTTTTAAATCTCAAAATTTTGTAACATTGCTACTGATTAAAGATGATCTTGGACTTCAGATTGTATTCTTTGGCTATTTACACCATTTATATAAAGGACTTCAAGATGATGTAAAAGGAAACACTATAGAAACGAAACAGAAATGGGAATTGGAAATGAATATTATTATTACTGATGAAACGTGGGAAAAGACATGTCTTTTGGGTCACAAGTTAACAAACAGCCTCACCTGGAGGGAGTTTGAATGGAAAACTAGAATGAGAGTATTTAAGACTCCTCTTATGTTAGCAAGATACAGCAACACCTCAGATTTATGCTGGAGACAATGCGGGAAGATTGGTGATCATACCCATATTTTTTGGGATTGCCCCAAATTGTATCAATATTGGAGAGACATTCAGGTGGAGATTAAGTTAATTTTGGGGGTGGATTTACCTCTGGAGCCGGCCGGCATGCTTCATACTAGGAGATACTCCAGTAATGATAGATACCAAAAATCAGAAATACTTGCTTGGGGTTGATTGCAAAGAAGATGATTTACAGTGTCATGGAGAAATGTAAAGTCAACAGTGGAGGGAAATACTGAAAAGTGTATATTTGATGGAAAGTATAACAGCTAAACTCCAGTTAAGGACTGATGATTTCAACATTATGTGGACACCGATATTACTACAACTGCCAAGATTGATTTAGGACACGATTTGATGAGCTTGCTTGGGTGCCGGTGAATCTGATGCTTCTACGACAGAATTCTAAGATGATTTGATGTGATGCTGATAGATGCTATGTGATTTGTATATCTTGTTTGTATGTGTACTTTGTCTTGTTAATAAATGTTGAGTGCAAAAAAAAAATCAAAAAAAATTGCAGAGTGAAGTCTTATTGTGAAGATGTGACTTTCATAAGCAGCTTCATCACTATTGTGCTTCTGATATATATAATTTTACAATAGCTAATGTTGTACACCATTATTTAAGATGGGCAGGAAGGACGTGAGGGAACTATAACCAACATTTGGGTAGGCATATGGAGTCACAAGGAACTGCAGATACTGGTTTACAAAAAGAACATTGTGACCTATCCATGTTCCAGACCTGTTGCCTGACCTGCTGAGTTACCCCAACACTTGATGTCTCTTTTTGTCATGAAATGCACAGCCCTAAAGGGTGTTGCACAACAGAGATTTGGAGCACAGGTGCATGGTACAAGGCTCCTTGTAAATGCTGATTTACATTGGGCACGCTTGCCTTCATTGGGAAGGACAATGAGTACAGATCATGAAACAGCCGTCCTTGGTGAGACCGGACGTTCTGACTACATTACTCTACGAACAATGTCATTATGGTGGAAGAGACTCAACAGGATGTTACCAGGACGAGAGATTGAGCTATAGGGATAGACAAAAATGCTGGAGAAACTCAGTGGGTGAGGCAGCATCTATGGAGCGAAGGAAATAGGCAAAGTTTCGGGTCGAGACCCTTCTTCAGACTGATGTGAGGGTGGGGGGCGGGAAGAAGAAAGGAAGAGGCAGAGACAGTGGGCTGACGGAGAGATGAGAAGGGGAGGACAAAGCAGGGACTACCTGAAATTAGAGAAGTCAATGTTCATACCTCTGGGGTGCAAACAGCCCAAGCGAAATATGAGGTGCTGCTCCTCCAATTTACGGTGGTCCTCACTCTGGCCATGGAGGAGGCCCAGGACAGAAAGGTCGGATTAGGAATGGGAGGGGGAGTTGAAGTGCTGAGCCACTGTGAGATCAGGTAGGTTCATGCGAACCGAGCGGAGGTGTTGGGCGAAGCGATCGCCAAGCCTACGCTTGGTCTCACCAATGTAGAGCAGCTGACATCTAGAGCAGCGGATGCAATCGATGAGGTTGGAGGAGGTGCAGGTGAACCTCTGCCGCACCTGGAAAGACTGCTTGGGTCCTTCAATGGAGTCAAGGGGGGAGGTAAAGCGACAAGTGTAGCATTTCATGCGGTTGCAAGGGAAAGTGCCAGGAGAGGGGGTGGTTTGAAAGGGAAGGGACGAATTGACCAAGGAGTTACGGAGGGAACGGTCTCTGCGGAAAGCAGACAGGGGAGATGATGGGAAGATGTGGCCAGTGGTGGCGAAAATGTCGGAGGATTATTTGTTGTATGTGACGGCTGGTAGGGTGGAAGGTGAGGACAAGGGGGACTCTGCCCTTGTTACGAGTGGGGGATGGTGAGTGAGAGCAGAGTTACGGGGTATAGAAGAGACCCTGGTGAGAGCCTCATCTATAGTAGAAGAGGGGAACCCCCGTTCCCTGAAGAATAAGGACATTTCAGATGCCCTGGTGTGGAACACCTCATCCTGGGTGCAGATGCGGTATCGACCGAGGAATTGGGAGTAGGGGATGGAGTCCTTACAGGAAGCAGGGTGGGAAGAAGTGTAGTCCAGATAGCCATGGGAGTCAGTGGGATCATAGTGGATGTCGGTCAGAAGTCTATCACCTGCGATGGAGATATAGGGATAGGTTGGATAGGCTAGGGCATTTTACAATGAAGCATGGGAGGCCTGGTTCCGTGTTATATGACTGTCTAAAAAGTTACGCCAACAATGCACGAAAAATTACTGGATGTTTTCCAGTGTGTTGTGCAATTAACAACCTGACATAACCCCATAAATTGCTTGCGTTTCCCCATGGTAAGTATAAACTGAGATGACTGCTTCACAAAGTGAACAAATGCTTCACCCTCCACCTCCGCTCAAAACATCATCGACTCAATGTTCATCACCGACTCAATGACCAAGCGAGTTACTCTAGCACTTTGTGATTTTTTGTAGGTCCTCGTGTCAACAAATATAGAATTGTATTATACACCACAGTATTTGATGCTGTTGTTAACTTTTAGACCACAAACTTAAATTTGATTTTCATGATCCCAAACTGGCACAGGTGTTAGTTTATTATCACATGTACTGAGGTAGAGTGAAACCTATTGTTTCAATCATATCAGATCATAAGCTTCATGAATATAATCAAACCATACACAAGTATAACTGGTAGGGCAAAGAGAAAAATACCAAAGTGCAGAACATAGTTTCATAACAGTCCAAGTCAGCAATGAGGTAGACTGGATAATTGTTACTGCACCCTAGCTTACAGAAGAACCTTTCAAAAGCCTGACAACAGAGGGGAAAGTGGTGTTCCCGCGTCTGGTGATGCGCACTTTAAAAATTTTGCATATCCGGCCCGACAGGAGCAGAGAGGAGGAATAACTGGGGTGTGAGTGATCTTCAGTTAGTTGGTTGCTTTCCAGAGGCAGCATGAATGTGGATACATAGATACATAGAAAATAGGTGCAGGAGTAGGCCATTCGGCCCTTCGAGCCTGCACCGCCATTCAATATGATCATGGCTGATCATCCAACTCAGTATCCCGTACCTGCCTTCTCTCCATACCCCCTGATCCCTTTAGCCACAAGGGCCACATCTAACTCCCTCTTAAATATAGCCAATGAACTGGCCTCAACTACCCTCTGTGGCAGAGAGTTCCAGAGATTCACCACTCTCTATGTGAAAAAGTTTTTCCTCATCTCGGTCTTAAAGGATTTCCCCCTTATCCTTAAGCTGTGACCCCTTGTCCTGGACTTCCCCAACATCGGGAACAATCTTCCTACATCTAGCCTGTCCAACCCCATAAGAATTTTGTACGTTTCTATAAGATCCCCCCTCAATCTCCTAAATTCTAGCGAGTATAAGCCAAGTCTATCCAGTCTTTCTTCATATGAAAGTCCTGACATCCCAGGAATCAGTCTGGTGAACCTTCTCTGCACTCCCTCTATGGCTATAATGTCCTTCCTCAGATTTGGAGACCAAAACTGTACGCAATACTCCTGGTGTGGTCTCACCAAGACCCTGTACAACTGCAGTAGAACCTCCCTGCTCCTATACTCAAATCCTCTTGCTATGAAGGCCAACATACCATTCGCTTTCTTCACTGCCTGCTGCACCTGCATGCCTACTTTCAATGACTGGTGTACCATGACACCCAGGTCTCGCTGCATCTCCCCATTTCCTAATCGGCCACCATTTAGATAATAGTCTGCCTTCCCGTTTTTGCCACCAAAGTGGATAACCTCACATTTATCCACATTATACTGTATAACACCACTGTATCACTGTGTGATGGACTGGGCTACATATACAACTCTCTGCCATTTCTTACGGTCTTGGACAGAGCTGTTCCCCAAACCAATCTGTGATACAATCCTGTGAAAGCAGTATGCTTTCCATGATGCATCCGTAGCAGTTGGCAAGAGTGCGTGGAGACATGCCAACTACTAACAAATGGATCTCCAGCAGTGATCCCTGTGGAATATCAATGATTCCTGACCTCCACTCAGAATATTATGCAGGTACTACTGCCCACTATCCCAGAGATAATACGATATGAACCAATTGCTGGTAAGTAAGATTTGTACAGATAATAAGTGAGGGTCAACATCGGTGTAATGAGTCATAGCACCCATTTCTATGGTGCAAGACCAAATACAAGGCATGACACAGAGACACACCAGGTATCATGATATCAAGATGATATCAAAACATCAGAGACAGAAGATGAGATAGAGTGTTCTGATCAAGAAGTGTCAATAGATCTCTGATGATTTAAATGAACAAACTCAAGCATACTTTAAATGGAACGTTTAAAGAATGAAACAAATCACAACATGGACACAACTGCAAATTGTGAAGATTCTCTGTGGGATGTGACAGCCATCAAGTAAAGTCAAGTTTATTGTCAGATGCACAAGCCCACCGGAGTAGGGGGACAACAAACCCATTGGGGCACAAAGAACTGTAGATGCTACTTCATTAAAAAAAACAAAGTGCTGGAGTAACTCAGCGGGTCAGGCAGCATCTCTGGAGAACGAGGACACAGAGTGCTGGAGTAACTCAGCGGGTCAGGCAGCATCTCTGGAGAACATGGACAGGCGACACTGCGGGTTTGGACCCTTCCTCAGACAAATCAATCCCTTTCCCTCCCCAGAGGCTGCTCGACCTGCTGAGCTCTTCCAGCTCATTATTGCACTAGACCCCAGCATTTGTAACTTCCCCTTCCCTCTTCCACTGTCAATATCCGCAACCTCCCCCTCTCCCTCCCCCATCACTCCTCTCACCCCCACACTTCCCTGACCCCCACACTCCTCCAACTCATTGCTGCACCAGATCCAAGCATTAGCAGTTTCCCCCTCCCTCCTCCACTCAGCACCCCCCATCCACCACCTTATCATCCCATTCTTCCCTCACCTCACCACCACATTCGATCCCCGCACACTCCCTGACCCCACACTCCCTGAGCCACACATTCCCCTGACCCACACTCCCCTGACCTACACACCCCCCTGACCCATACACTCCCCTGACCCACACTCCCCTGATCCACACACTCCCCTGGTCCACACTCCCCTGACCCCACACACTCCCCTGACCCCGCACACTCCCCTGGCCCCACGCCTTCCCCTAACCCCACACTCCCCTGACCCCACACACTCCCCTGACCCCAAACACTTCCCTGACCCCAAACACTTCCCTGACCCCACACTCCCCTGGTCCACACTCACCTGGTCCACACACGCCCCTGACCCACACACGCCCCTGACCCACACACTCCCTTGGTTCACACTCCCCTGACCGCACACACTCCCTGATCCCCACACTCGGTTGGTATTCACTGGAATTTAGAAGGATAAGAGGGGATCTTATAGAAACACATAAAATTATTAAGGGATTGGGCACGTTAGATGCAGGAAACATGCTCCCGATCTTGGGGGAGTCCAGAACCAGGGGCCACAGTTTAAGAATAAGGAGTAGGCCATTTAGAACTGAGATGAGGAAAACCTTTTCACCCAGAGAGTGGTAAATCTGTGGAATTCTCTGCCACAGAAGGCAGTAGAGGCCAATTCACTGGATGAATTTAAAAGAGAGTTAGATAGATCTCTGAGGGCTAGCTGAATCAGGGGATATGGGGATTGTGGATGATCAGCCATGATCACAATGAATGGCGGTGCTGGCTCGAAGGGCCGAATGGCCTACTCCGGCACCTATTGCCTGTTTCTAAGTATCTACACCCTGATCCCCACACACTGTGACCCTCACACTCTCCAACTCTCGCTGACCCCCACTCCCCAACCCTCCTGACCCACACACCCTGCCCCCTCACACTCCCTGACCCACACATACACTCCCCGACCCCACCCCCCAACCCCCACACCCCGACCCCCACATACACCCTGACCCCCATACACACCCTGACCCCCCCTCCCTGACCACCCACACACTCCCTGACCCCCCACACACTCCCCGACCCCCACACTCCCCGACCTCCACACTCCCTGACCCCCCACAATCCCTGACCCCCACACTCCCTGACCCCCCCACACACTCCCCTGACCCCCACTCCTCTGTCGCCCACACTCCCCTGACCCCCCCCCACTTCCCTGACCCCCTCACAGTCCCCTGACCCCCACACACAACCTGACCCCCACACACTCCCCGGCCCCCACACACACCATGATCCCCACGCACTCCCTGACCTCCCCCCCACACTCCCCGACCCCCACACACTCCCTAGACCCCCCCCCCCCCCCCCACGCACTTCCCGACCTACACACACTCCCCTGACCACACTCCCCGACCCCCACACTCCCCGCCCCGTTTCGCTGCGCCCTCACCGCCAGCCGGGCCCAGCTCATGGCGCCAGCGTCCGCTCCGCTCCGGGCACGAAGTGACGCACGGCTTCCGGCAGCGGGCCCAGCCCCGGTTCCTGATTGGTGGCTGCTGGGGGCAAGGCCGCCGTCACCGGAGAGAAGCCCTTCGGCCCTGCGTATCTGTGCTGATCCGGGCCCCGGGTGTCCGTGTGCTGACCCATGTTGCCAGGGGTCATAAAACATCGTAGCATAATTAGGTCATTAAGGTCCATCAAATCTAATCAATAATCTATCTATCATCCTTAAAAAATATCCATTGCCCTCTACAGACGTCCGTCCGTGGCAAAGAATTGCAATAAAAGGCGCTTTTTCAGGTTGGCTGACAGTGGCGTTCCGCAGGGCTCGGTGCTGGGGCCGTCACACTTCACGTTGTATTAGCAATGTTACCAAATGTTGAGATTTTAAAAATCAAGTCTGCAATTTATCCCATCAGATCTAGCATAAAAAGAAGTTTAATTTGACACCTAATTCACTTTCATATCTTCAGTATTAAAAATGTTATGGCCATTTTCATACTCGGAAATTAGCATCTTGTTCCCTATTGCTTTTCCATTGACTGAACACAAAAGCTGTGATCAAGGACAGTCAAAAGCCCATAACTTTCTTAAAAATTAAGATAACTGAAAGAAATGTTCAGTTATTATAGATTGAAGCATTCTGAAACAAATATTAAACAATCTTACTTGGATGACCTGAAATTAAAGCATATAATTAGTTAGTTACCCAATTGTAGCTAATTACAAAATTCAATTACTAAATCTAAACATCTATCCATTTCTTAAAAGATTAACATTTTTAAATAGCCTAAGTGTCCAAATAACATTCACACAAGAATTCACAATATAACATGATTTAAAAATCTCATTGTCATGAATTTATAGGCCATATGGAAGGAATTTAGTGTTTAATTCCCGTAAATTAATGGCCATTTAAATCATGCGAGTGGGATTTTGTGGAACGCGATCGTTTGGAAAGTTGCAGTTGCAGTGAATTTAAACCCCATATCGGCAGGAAAAATACTGCCGGTTCATATATTTACATAATCACCTTTTCGCAATATCGGCAGGAAAAATACTGCCGGTTCGTATATTTACATAATCACCTTTTCGCAACGTAAAATTTGGATTAAAGTCATCCTAAGAAGCACGTTTATATGTAAAATAAACAGCTTTCCTTTACCTGTCCCGTACGTGAAATCCGTCCCCGTTGTCGGCGTTCACAGAATTAGAAGCTGATTTTCATTTTACTCCAGCGCTGAAATGGTCCAGCGATTAAAAAAAAAAAAATCTCAGAACGGCCGTCGGAACAAATCTTCAGCAAAAGCTTGCATACCGAGAAAATATATCGAGGACAGGTAGGAGAAAAAACGCATTTTAACCCCGCCCCCCGTCAAAGGCGCCAAAGTCACGCACACGGCCAGTGACAGAACTGCAGCGCCGCTGAAGGTAAGTTTTGTAACATACCTAGTTGTATATTAATGATTTAGATAAGGGGATTGAAGGCTTTTATGGCCACGTTTGCAGATGCTAAGATAGGTGGAGGGTCAGGCAGTGTAGAGGAAGCAAGGACTCTGCAGAAGGACTTGGACAGGTTAAAGGGGCTGTCCCACTGCGGCGACCTAATCCTCGAGTTCTGGCGAATTTGCTCTCAACTCATACTTGCAGCATGGTCGACACAGGTCCTAGGAGGTCTTTGTAACTCTCCTTCATGCTCGAGAGTAGTCCTCGCATACTCGAGGCCTCAGCTAGGTCACGGCGTATTTTTCAACATGTTGAAAAATGTCCGCGAGTAAAAAAAGGTCGCCATGGAAAAAATCTATACTTTTTTTACTCGTAGGTTTAGTCGAAGTAGGTCATAGTAGGTCAGCATGTTATTCATGGGTAATCGAGGGTAGTCGAAGGTAGTCGTAGATAGTCTTCAACATAGTCGAAGGGAGGTCAAAGGTCTTCAACATCACATTTTTTCAAACTCTCCTAAACTCGTCAATTAGGTTGCCGCAGTAGGACAGCCTTGTTGGAGTTTAGAAGGATGAGGATGAAGGATTGAAACTTATAGAATAATAGATAGAGTGGGTGTGGAAAGGATGTTTCCACTGGTGGGAGAGTCTAGGACCAGAGGTCATAGCCTCAGAATTAAAGGGCTCTCTTTTAGTAAGGAGGTGAGGAGGAACTTCATTAGTCAGAAGGTAGTTGATCTGTGGAACTCCTTGTCACAGAGGGCTGTGGTGGCTAAGACAGTAGATATTTTTAAGGCAGAGATAAGGGCCTGTCCCACTTTCAGGACCTCTGCCGAGTTTGCCCTGGACTCATACTCGCAGCATGGTCGTCACAAGGTCGTAGGAGGTCGTACGTAGGTCGTAGCAGGCCGTGATGCCAGTCGTAGGTACTCGTGGCATCAAGTAGGTTCTAGCATGATGAAAAATGTCCACGAGTAAAAAAGGTCGTGAATTAGGTTGTGAAAGTGGGACAGGACCTATAGACAAATTCTTGATTAGAATGGGTGTCAAGGGTTATGGGGAGAAGGCAGGAAAATGGGATGAGGAGGCAGAGATCAGCCATGATTTTATGGCAGAGTAGACTCGATGGGCCATATGGCCTAATTCTACTATGACGTGAATGTGAATTCCACAGATTCTGACTAAAGAAATTGTTTCTCATCTCCTTCCAAAGGAACGTTCTTTAATTCTGAGGCTATGACCTCTAGTCCTAGACTCTCCCACTCGTGGAAACATCCTCTCCACATCCTCTCTATCCAAGCCTTTCACTATTCGGTAAAAAAAACAGAGGATTTACACGATAAATTTAGACAACATTTGATTTGACAACTAAAATTAACACAACATTTTACTGGAGACCACAAAGCCTTTTGAAATTGTTTATTGATAACCACATTTTTTATAGGTTTACAAGCACAAAGTATAACATTGACCCAATCTAATTAACACAGTGAAATGTAAACTGAGGAGTCATACAACACGAACACAGGCCCTTTGGCCCAACTTGTCCTAGCTGACCAAGATGACCCATATACCCATGTCCTATTTACCTGTGTTTGGCCCATCTTCTTCTAAACGTATCCTACCCATGTACCTGTGTGTGGGAAGGAACTGCAGATGCTGGTTTAAACCGAAGATAGACACAAAATGCTGGAGTAACTTAGCGGGTCAGGCAGCAGCTCTGGAGAAAAGGAATAGGTGTCGTTTCGGGTCAAGACTCTTCTTCAGACTGAAGAAAAGTCTCCAGAGATGTTGTCTGACCCGCTGAGTTACTCCAGCTTTTTGTGTCTATCCGTGTACCTGTTTGAATGTCTTAAGTATTGTTTTGTACCACCTCAATGACCGCCTCTGGCAGTTTGTTCTATAACCCAACACCCTGTGTTAAAAGTTGCCCCTGAGGTTCGTATTCAATTTTTCCCCTCACCTTAAACCTATGTCCTCTGGTTCTCGATTCTCCTACTCTTGGAAAAAGACTCTGTACATTTACCCTATCTAATCCCCTTATGATTTTATACACCTATAAGATCACCCTTCAGCTCCAAGGACTAATGTCCCAGCTTGCTCAGCCCCTGGCTATAGCTCATACCCTCAAGGTCTGACAACATCCCAGTAAAGGAAATGGAATAGATTGCTTCTGTCCATAGATGCCATCTGATGCACTGAGTTCCTCTAGCACTTTGCATTTTGATCAGTATGCACTTGACAGCTAAACATTTAATGAAGCATGGCTTCTTAAATAAATGTTCCTGAGCCATGATACACACATGATCAGTGAACAGAGCAGATACTTGGTTCAAAACCTAGCATGTCCTAACTAATTGGCAACGACACCAAGGGCAAACTTCACCCAGTAACCCCTGCTGAAGCATATGCAAAATTTCATTAAAAATAAAATTTAAATAATTTTTTGTTTTATTTCCAGCAATACCCTGGAATCATGCAGATAACTAAAAATTTCAAGGTGAACTAAGATTTTTACAGCAAGGGACAGTAAGATGTCTCATAATGTTCGGGTATACCAAAGTTGTACTTCACTCTGGTCAATACATTTTTATTTACTTCAAACCAAACTCAATACGTAGACAAGTAGGAAGGATGTTTGAACAAGCTTCCACTAGAACTGACGAGTTTATCCTTAACGAAGAACAATCGAGTCCTTCATCCAACATCACTCCTCAAATAAAAGTAACTCTCAGTAATCTGGCCATTCAAGACCCATGATCTCTGGGACAGTCAAGGGACTGGGTTAAGAAAACAATCACTTTGCATGAAAGTATCAATAACTATATTGATTCCCTTTTCCATATTTGTCAGGAGAAACTTTCCATAATTAACATGACTGTCGAGATTAAAAAAAGGCAAATTACATAGTTATACATTATGGGATGGGGAAAACATCACTTAATAAGGTGGAGAGTAATCACCATATCTCTTGCTCATTTATCCTTCAGGAGTGACAATCAACGTTCAACTCCCATTGTTTCTCAATTGATTTCAGATGTTCCAGTAGTTTTCTCTTCACCGGGAAATAATATGTTAACACATTTGTATGGCTGCCCCCTTGATTTTTACTTCCATCAATATTAGTGATGCAGGTATCACTCGACTGTCAGTTGCACACTGTCCATCTGCACTTGCTGCTGTTCATACCTTCGTGCTGAAATGATGGAAATAATATGTTAACAGATTTTAAATGAATACAGTTATCTTCTTTGTAACTTTATTGGTAAAATATAATACTCCTGCATTGAAGTTTCATTTCATCTGGCAAGCTAAAGATGTTTATCAAACGCAAGCAGATTGGACAACTCTCAGCTGACAGGCACAAGGTCCAATACTCATCGATGAGAAGATTGTGGAGATTTGGTCTATCGATGAATACTCTATTGAACGTCTACACGTGTACAACAGAGAGCATACAGATTGATTGCATCACAGCCTGGTTCAGCAACTCCAACACTCAGGACTGAAGGAGACTACAGAGAGTGAACAGGTCTATCACAGGTCGTAGTGGTACAAGTGCCTGAAAACCACGACCTCCAGGTTCACAAACACCTTCTTCCCAGCAACTATCAGGCTCTTGAACATTTCACACATCAGCCTCAGTAATTATGATCTAATATGAACTCCATTTTGTATTACACAACTTTGCATTTCTACTATTATGCCGATCTGCAATTTATGCTATTAATTTATTGCATTGTTGCTTATTGTATAATTGTAATGTATTCATACATATCCATGTATATGTTAATGAGTTGGAGTTCAATATAAGCAGGGAATGTTGGGTAATAAATCTCTCTCTCGTGACCCAGGCAACCAGTGTGTAAGTTGTTCTTCATTCTGCCGTCTGGAATATAACAAAATTGGTGACGAGGATGGGATAGAGTTTGTGAACTCATCCTTTAAATACAGTGCAGGACTGTTTTGTAACATGCAGTATTGTTTAACATCTTAAACAGTAACTACGGAGTTGTGTCGCAGTTGTTTGTGAACTGGACACGATAGGCCGCAGATCCTTCTATGCAGGGGACTATAGTTTAAAACAACAGCTGGACAAATCGTCGAAAGTTTGTCAGGCTATCTCTATGTTGTGTCTACGTGGCAAGATGCCGTCCTTGGGATTGTATAAGATTTTTTTTTTGTCGAGTTCCTCAAGCTGAATAGCCTTTGTACAGCTAAGTTTTAGGTGAATTGTTACACCAGAACAGACAGGAAATCTGGGTTTTTGAAAAGGACGACACAGTCCACGGGCTACATCGGAAACCTTGGCACTTTTGACAAGAGTAGAGGGCCGTTCAGCTCCTATATGGAGAGAGCAAACATGTCTTTCACGGCAAACAACATAATTAGTGGTGAAGGAAAGATAGCGACTGAAACAAATAAAGCCGTTTGCGAACGCATAAAACGATTCTGCTCACGGAGATCGGTCCTGAAGTGTACGGCACTCATAGAAACATAGAAAATAGGTGCAGGAGGAGGCCATTCGGCCCTTCGAGCCAGCACCGCCATTCATTGTGATCATGGCTGA
This sequence comes from Malacoraja senta, assembly GCA_038087875.1. Taxonomy (NCBI): domain Eukaryota; kingdom Metazoa; phylum Chordata; class Chondrichthyes; order Rajiformes; family Rajidae; genus Malacoraja; species Malacoraja senta. Next base: position 323,530 of record JAXLNO010005714.1, on the reverse strand, counting down.
TCGTCCCCTATCAATAACCCGTGCCTGCCTTCTCCCCATATCCCTTGACTCCACTAGCCCCTAGAGCTCTATCTAACTCTCTCTTAAATCCATCCAGTGATTTGGCCTCCACTGCTCTCTGTGGCAGGGAATTCCACAAATTCACAACTCTCTGGGTGAAAAAGTTTTTTCTCACCTCAGTCTTAAATGACCTCCTCTATATTCTAAGACTGTGGCCCCTGGTTCTGGACTCGACCAACATTGGCAACATTTTTCCTGCATCTAACTTGTCCAGTCCTTTTATAATTTTATATGTTTCTATAAGATTCCCCCTCATCCTTCCAAACTCCAGTGAATACAAGCCTAGTCTTTTCAATCTTTCCTCATATGACAGTCCCGCCATCCCAGGGATCAATCTTGCGAACCTACGCTGCACTGCCTCAATCACAAGGATGTCCTTCCTCAAATTAGGAGACCAAAACTGTACACAATACTCCAGATGTGGTCTCACCAGAGCCCTATACAACTGCAGAAGAACCTCTTTCCTCCTATACTGAAATCCTCTTGTTATGAAGGCCAACATTCCATTAGCTTTCTTCACTGCCTGCTGTACCTGCACGCCAACTTTCAGTGACCGGTGTACAAGGACACCCAGGTCTTGCTGTACCTCCCCCGTACCTAACCTAACCCCATTGAGATAATAATCTGCCCCCTTGTTTTTGCCGCCAAAGTGGATAACCTCACATTTATCTATATTATACTGCATCTGCCACACATCTGCCCACTCACTCAACCTGTCCAGGTCATCCTGCAACCTCCTAACATCTTCTTCACAGTTCACACTGCCACCCAGCTTTGTGTCATCCGCAAACTTGCTAGTGTTGCTCCTAATTCCCTCTTCCAAATCATTAATATATATGGTAAACAGTATCGGTGTTGGTATGCGGCCCCAAGGCTCGGTGTTGGTATGCGGCCCCAACACCGAGCCTTGCGGCACTCCACTCGCCACTGCCTGCCATTCTGAAAAGGACCCGTTCACTCCTACTCTTTGCTTCCGGCCTGCCAACCAATTTTCTATCCATGTCAACACCCTACCCCCAATACCATGTGCTCTAATTTTAGTCACCAGTCTCCCGTGCGGGACCTTATCAAAGGCTTTCTGAAAGTCTAGATACACTACATCTACTGGCACCCCTTCATCCATTTTACTTGTCACATCCTCATAAAATTCCAGAAGATTAGTCAAGCATGATTTCCCTTTCATAAAGCCATGTTGACTTGGACTAATGCTTTTATTGCTATCCAAACTCGTGAATCTACTTGCGCCCATAAAGGCAAAAGACATGCCATTCAATGACATTATGAAGAAGTTTGGAGGAGCACTTCAACCCAAAGCCTCTGGAAATTGCAGAAAGCTATAAATTCGGCACTAGAAACCAGAAGCAGAATGAGACAATCAATGAGTACATTGTTGCCTTGAAAAACTTAACTTTGCAGTGTAACTTTGGAACCTGTCTCGGATGCGCACTACGCGACAGATTTGTTTGTGGTCTAGTGGATGAACAAATTCAGTCCAAACTCATGAACACTCCAGATCTTACATTCGAGAAAGCATGCAAGATTGCTACCACAATGGAGGGCATCAAAGAATGCTCGCGAGTTTCATCGACCACAGACTGCAGTGGCCGTTCACAGTCACAAGGCAGTGCCTATGGCCAAACCAAGAGGCGCTAAACCAAAACCATGTATGGCGGGGAGCCAAGTTCAGCCAGTTGTTATCGTTGCAACAGTAATCACTCATCCCAATTTTGTCAGTTCAAAACGGCCAAGTGCTATAACTGTCAGAAGAAAGGCTATATCGCCTCAGCATGTCAAGCCAAGCTTAAAACAGGAAACCAACAATCTGCAGGAAACAAGCAACAACACCAGAAAGGAGTTCACAACTTGGAGATGAACCCAGATGGAAATGAACTTGGGTTGTACACCATTTATGCAACCAACATCGATAAGCCTACAACCAGCCAAGGCAAGGACTTTCGAACTAAACTATTGATAATCAATAGGTGTATTGACACGGCACCAGATTGTTCAGTAATGAGCAAAGACCTGTACGAAACAAAGTTCCCACAGATACCATTGTTTGAGAGTAAGGTCAAGCTGAGAACCTACTCGGGCGAAGTTTTGGAGACATGTGGACAAATGAACTGTAAAGTTCAGCATAATGGTCAGTCAGTAACACTGCGCATCATAGTGGCCAGCTACAGAAAAAAACCAACCCTCTTGGAAAGGATTGGCTGAGTAGAATACAGTTAGACTGGAAGAACATTTTCAGCGTCGATTTGTCCAAATCACGTCTTGAAAACGTCATAAGCAAACATGCAAACATTTTTGCTGACAGTTACACGGGAATAACAGGGTCCTCTGCACATATTCGACTTAAGCAAGATGTGAGACCTGTGTAATTTCGACCAAGACCTGTACCATATGAACTAAAGCAACAAGTGGAGGAAGAACTCGACAGGTTAGAACGGAATAGAGTACTCGTGAAGACAGACCAGAGTAACTGGGCAATGCCAATTGTGGCCGTACCCAAGGCCGACAAAACTGTTTGACTATGTGGTGACTACAAAGTCACAATCAACCAAGCCGTTGATGACAAACAATATGTTACCAACCTCGCAAGATCTGTACACAGAACTTAGCGGAGCAAGTCTTCACTAAACTGAATTTATCTCATGCTTACGCCCAACTAAATGTCGACAAGAAAGTCAGCAGTACTTGACTATCAACACACATAAGGGCTTGTATTCATATACAAAGCGGCCCTACGATGTGAAATCCTCCCCGAAAATTTTCGAGTCCATGGACAAAATGTTACAAGGCATTCCGAACTGTGTGTGCAACCAGGATGACCTACTGATATTCAGAGGGCATGGTAGAACATCTGGAAATCCTTAAGCAAGTTCTCACACGACTGAACTGCCACAATGTCAAACTGCAACAAAGTAAATGTGCATTTGCGCAGTCAGATGTGGTCTACATTGGACTCAAAGTAGATGCCAACGGACTTCGCCCTGTGAAGGCGAAAGTGGAAGCAATAGTGAATGCTCCAAAACCCAACGTGTCAGAGCTACGATCATTCCTTGGGACGGTGCAGTTCTATGCACGATTCCTTCCAGATTTAGCAACTGTGCTAAAGCCACTACATCATCTGCTACCAAAAAATGTGAAATGGACGTGGGGAAAGGAACAGCAACGTGCATATGACATCTGCAAGGAAAACTTGACAAGTGACAAACTCCTTGTTCACTACGATACGACAATGAAACTTGCTTGCTTATGGTGTAGGTGCAGTGATCTCCCCACATAATGAATGATGTACAGGAAAAGCCTATTACTTTTGCATATCTATCTATCCATCTATCTATCCTGCACCCTATCACCGAGTGAACGCAATTATGCACAGATAGAAAAGGAAGCACTCAGCATCGTGTTCGGAATCAAGAAATTCCATCAGTTTCTTCTCGGCAGACCATTCACCCTAGCGACTGATCACAAGCCACTACTAGTGATACTTGGTCCCAAGTCAGCTATACCTTCCATGGCGGCAATAAGGATGCAGCGCTGGGCAATTTTGCTGTCCCAATATGACTACAAGGTTGAGTACAGAAGCTTCAAGTGCAACACAGTTGCAGATTCGTTGTTCCGGTTGCCCCATGAGAACTCTGACGTGGGAAGTGAGAACTCAATCTACACACAGCAAGTTGTTGATGAAGACTTTCCAGTGAATGTAAAAAGAATCTTAAGAAAGAAATTAGAAAAGCTAAAAGATATGAGGTTGCTTTGGCAAGTAAGGTGAAAGTAAATCCAAAGGGTTTCTACAGCTATATTAATAGCAAAAGGATAACGAGGGATAAAATTGGTCCATTAGAGAGTCAAAGTGGACAGCTATCTGCAGAACCAAAAGAGATGGGAGAGATATTGAACAATTTCTTTTCTTCGGTATTCACCAAGGAGAAGGATATTGAATTATGTGAGGTAAGGGAAACACGTACAGTAGCTATGGAAACTATGAGGATCAACGAAGAGGAAGTACTGACACTTTTGAAAAATATAAAAGTGGATAAGTCTCCAGGTCCTGATAGGATATTCCCTAGGACATTGAGGGAAGTTAGTGTAGAAATAGCAGCGGCAATGACAGAAATATTTCAAATGTCATTAGAAACGGGAATGGTGCCGGAGGATTGGCGTACTTCGCATGTTTGTTTCATTGTTTAAAAAGGGTTCTAAGAGTAAACCTAGCAATTATAGACCTGTTAGTTTGACGTCAGTGGTGGGCAAATTAATGGAAAGGATACTTAGAGATAATATATATAATCATCTGGATAAACAGGGTCTGATTAGGAACAGTCAACATGGATTTGTGCCTGGAAGGTCATGTTTGACTAAACTTCTTGAATTCTTTGAAGAGGTTACTAGGGAAATTGATGAGGGTAAAGCGGTGGACGTTGTCTATATGGACTTCAGTAAGGCCTTTGACAAGGTTCCACGGAAGGTTGGTTAAGAAGGTGCAATTATATGGTTATATGGTTAATTGTTGGGTATTAATAGTGGAGTAGCAAGATGGATTCAACAGTGGCTGAATGGGAGATACCAGAGAGTAATGGTGGATAACTGTTTGTCAGGTTGGAGGCCGGTGACTAGTGTGGTGCCTCAGGGATCTGTGTTGGGTCCACTGTTGTTTGTCATATACATCAATGATCTGGATGATGGTGTGGTAAATTGGATTAGTAGGTATGCAGATGATACTATGATAGGTGGTGTTGTGGATAATGAAGTAGATTTTCAAAGTCTACAGAGAGATTTAGGCCATTTGGAAGAGTGGGCTGAAAGATGGCAGATGTAGTTTAATGCTGATAACCATATAACCATATAACCATAACAGCACGGAAACAGGCCATCTCGGCCCTTCAAGTCCGTGCCGAACATTTAAATTTTTTTTTTTTTTATTTTTTTTTTTTAAATTAAAAATAAAATACTTCCCCCTAGTCCCATCTACCTGCACTCAGACCATAACCCTCCATTCCTTTCCCGTCCATATACCCATCCAATCTATTTTTAAAGGATAACATCGAACCTGCCTCCACCACTTCCACTGGAAGCTCATTCCACACAGCTACCACTCTCTGAGTAAAGAAGTTCCCCCTAATGTTCCCCCTAAACTTCTGTCCCTTAATTCTCAAGTCATGTCCCCTTGTTTGAATCTTCCCTACTCTCAATGGGAAAAGCTTATCCACGTCCACTCTGTCTAACCCGCTCATAATTTTAAAGACCTCTATCAAGTCCCCTCTTAACCTTCTGCGCTCCAAAGAATAAAGACCTAACTTGTTCAACCTTTCTCTGTAACTTAGTTGCTGAAACCCAGGCAACATTCTAGTAAATCTCCTCTGTACTCTCTCTATTTTGTTGACATCCTTCCTATAATTAGGCGACCAAAATTGTACTCCATACTCCAGAATTGGCATCACCAATGCCTTGTACAATTTTAACATTACATCCCAACTTCTATATTCAATGCTCTGATTTATAAAGGCCAGCACACCAAAAGCTTTCTTTACCACCCTATCTACATGAGATTCCACCTTCAGGGAACTATGCAGTTATTCCTAGATCCCTCTGTTCAACTGCATTCCTCAATTCGCTACCATTTAACGTGTACGTCCTATTTTGATTTGTCCTGCCGAGATGTAGCACCTCACATTTGTCAGCATTAAACTCCATCTGCCATCTTTCAGCCCACTCTTCCAAATGGCCTAAATCTCTCTGTAGACTTTGAAAATCTACTTCATTATCCACAACACCTATCTTAGTATCATCTGCATACTTACTAATCCAATTTTCCACACCTTCATCCAGATCATTGATGTACATGACAAACAACAGTGGACCCAACACAGACCCCTGAGGCACCCCACTAGTCACCGGCCTCCAACCTGACAAACAGCCATCCACCATTACTCTCTGGCATCTCCCATTCAGCCACTGTTGAATCCATCTTGCTACTCCACCATTAATACCCAACAATTGAATCTTCTTAACCAACCTTCCATGAGGAACCTTGTCAAAGGCCTTACTGAAGTCCATATAGACAACATCCACTGCTTTACCCTCATCAATTTCCCTAGTAACCTCTTCGAAAAATTCAAGAAGATTAGTCAAGCATGACCTTCCAGGCACAAATCCATGTTGACTGTTCCTAATCAGACCCTGCTTATCCAGATGCTTATATATATTATCTTTAAGTATCCTTTCCATTAATATGCCCACCACTGACGTCAAACTAACAGGTCTATAATTGCTAGGTTTACTCTTCGAACCCTTTTTAAACAACGGAACAACATGCGCAGTACGCCAATCCTCCGGCACTATTCCCGTTTCTAATGACATTTGAAATATTTCTGTCATAGCCCCTGCTATTTCTACACTAACTTCCCCAATGTCCTAGGGAATATCCTGTCAGGACCTGGAGACTTATCCGTTTTCATATTTTTCAAAAGTGTCCGCACCTCCTCTTCTTTGAATCTCACAGTTTCCATTGCTACTCTGCTCGTTTCCCTTACCTCACATAATTCCATATCCTTCTCCTTCGTGAATACCGAAGAAAAGAAATTGTTCAATATCTCCCCCATCTCTTTTGGCTCTGCAGATAGCTGTCCACTCTGACTCTCTAATGGACCGATTTTATTCCTTGTTATCCTTTTGCTATTAATATAGCTGTAGAAACCCTTTGGATTTACTTTCACCTTACTTGCCAAAGCAACCTCATATCTTCTTTTAGATTTTCTAATTTCTTTCTTAATATTCTTTTTACATTCTTTATACTCCTCAAGCACCTAATTTACTCCATGCTGCCTATAATTATTGTAGATCTCTCTCTTTTTCCGAACCGTGTCCAATTTCCCTTGAAAACCATGGCTCTTTCCATTTTTTACTATTTCCTTTCAACCGAACAGGGACATAAAGATTCTGTACTCTTAAAATTTCACCCTTAAATGTCCTCCATTTTTCTTCTACATCCTTCCCATAAAACAACATGTCCCAATTCACTCCTTTTAAATCCTTTCGCATCTCCTCAAAGTTAGCCTTTCTCCAAACAAAAATCTCAACCCTAGGTCCAGTTCTGACCCTCTCCATAATTATATTGAAACTAATGGTATTGTGATCACTGGACCCGAAGTGCTCCCCGACGCATACCTCCGCCACTTGCCCTGTCTCATTTCCTAACAGGAGGTCCAGCACTGCCCCTTCTCTAGTAGGTACCTCTATGTATTGCTGCAAAAAACTATCTTGCACACATTTTACAAACTCCAAACCATCCAGCCCTTTTACAGAATGTGTTTCCCAGTCTATGTGTGGAAAATTGAAATCTCCCACAATCACTACCTTGTGCTTACTACTAATATCTGCTATCTCCTTACATATTTGCTCTTCCAATTCTCGCTCCCCATTTGGCGGTCTATAATACACCCCTATAAGTGTTGCTACACCTTTCCCATTTCTCAGTTCAAGAGGTGCTACATCTTAGCAGGACAAATCAAAATAGGACGTACATGGTAAATGGTAGCGAATTGAGGAATGCAGTTGAACAGAGGGATCTAGGGATGTAATGTTAAAGTTGGGATGTAATGTTAAAATTGTACAAGGCATTGGTGAGGCCAATTCTGGAGTATGGTGTACAATTTTGGTCGCCAAATTATAGGAAAGATGTCAACAAAATAGAGAGAGTACAGAGGAGATTTACTAGAATGTTGCCTGGGTTTCAGCACCTAAGTTACAGAGAAAGGTTGAACAAGATAGGTCTTTATTCTTTGGAGCGCAGAACGTTAAGGGGGGACTTGATAGAGGTCTTTAAAATTATGAGAGGGATAGACAGAGTTGACGTGGAAGCTTTTTCCATTGAGAGTAGGGAAGATTCAAACAAGAGGACATGATTTGAGAATTAAGGGACAAAAGTTTAGGGGTAACATGAGGGGGGACTTCTTTACTCAGAGAGAGGTAGCTGTGTGGAATGAGCTTCCAGTGGAAGTGGTGGAGGCAGGTTCGATTTTATCATTTAAAAATAAATTGGATAGGTATATGGACGGGAAAGGAATGGAGGGTTATGGTCTGAGTGCAGGTAGATGGGACTAGGTGAGAGTAAGTGTTCGGCACGGACTAGAAGGGCCGAGATGGCCTCTTTCCGTGCTGTAATTGTTATATGGTTATATGGTTTATATATGACTGCGACAGAAATTGCAGCAGAAACAGATAAAGACACTGTGCTGAAGTGGGTCTATGAACAGACATTGAACGGGTGGACTGAAATCGATAGTGGATTGAAGTCAGTTCTGAACTCAGAGCTCAAGCCTTTCCATAATCTCCGCCATGAATTATCATGTGAGCAGGGATGCATTAAGTGGGGTTACAGAGTGGTTGTACCAGAGTCTTTGAGAAACAAAATTATGAATGAACTTCATGCCGAACATCCTGGCATAGTAAGTATGAAGTCAATTGCCAGAAGTTTTGTATATTGGCCTGGTATTAACAGTGACATTGAGTCACTGGTGAGCAAATGTAGTGTCTGCCAAAATTGCCGGAGTAAACAACCAAAAACACCACGGCAACCCTGGTCATGGCCAAGTAGACCTTTTCAGAGAGTTTATGTAGATTTTTGTGAAAAGGGTAATGATCACTTTCTGGTACCAGTAGATAGTCATTCAAAATGGATTGAGGTTAAGCATATGGGGTCCAGCACTACTACTGTGTGTATCATGGATGAGTTGAGATCAATTTTTGCATGCCATGGTTTACCGGAAGAACTTGTTTCTGATAACGGGCCTCAGTTTAGTGCAAAACAGTTCAAAGAGTTCATGCAGCGGAATGGTGTTAAACATACACTTGTTCCCCCATACCATCCAGCCTCCAACGGGGCGGCGGAAGGTCTGTTAGAATTGTCAAAGATGCTCTCAAGAAACAGGTTTTGTAAGGTAGTTCAAAGCTCAGCATGAAACGTCGTTTGGCTAGTTTCTTGCTGAAGTACAGAACCACACAACACACATCAACAGGTTACTCACCTGCAGAATTGTTGATGAAGAGAAGGCTAAGTCTAGTTCAACCCAATTTGTCCATGCGAGTTGAGCAAAAACAGTTAAATCAAAAACGCCATTTTGACTCCCACAAAAAGGAGAGGTACTTCAAGCCAGATGAGCAGGTTTGTGTTCTCAGTCCTCCCAACAAGTCCAGTCGAGACAAAAGGGATGTTGGGAAAATAGTGGAAGTGTGTGGATTAAAAAGATACTTAGTTGAAGTTGGAGATAGGATCAAAAGTGTTCATGTTGATCAAATGATTCCAGCCAAAGAGGAACCAAAAACTGAGCATGAAGTCCTAATCCCTGAGTTTTTATCTGAAAGTGAGTTGGAAAAGACCACTGTGGTTGAAACACAAAGTTCAGTTAGTATAGACAAGGAAACAGATTCCTCTGGTCAAAGTCAGGGTACTAAAACAGAGCCAAACAAGCCTACAGTTGAGTCAACACCTAAACCCGTTACTGTTAGACGATCAGGCAGGATCCGTAAACCAGTAGTCAGGATAGGTTTGTAAGTTAAGTAACTCACTGCACAAGTAAAACAAAAATGTGTAGATATGTAACATAAATATATTATGTCTATCATGTAAGATTTCATAAATGCTGGTTTAAATCAAGTATCACAACAACAAAATTGTTGTCTGAAGAAGGGTTTCGACCTGAAACGTTGCCTATTTCCTTCGCTCCATAGATGCTACCTCACCCGCTGAGTTTCTCCGGCATTTTTGTCTACCTTCGATTTTCCAGCACTTGCAGTTCCTTCTTAAACAAAATTGTAAATGAGTACTTAGATTTAATACTTTTAAAAAGGAGAGCAGTGTAATGTATTCATACATATTCATGTATATGTTAATGAGTTGGTGTTCAATATAAGCAGGGAATGTTGGGTAATAAATCTCTCTCTCATGACTTGAGAATTAAGGGACAGAAGTTTAGGGGTAACATTAGGGGGAACTTCTTTACTCAGAGAGTGGTAGCTGTGTGGAATGAGCTTCCAGTGGGTGGAGGCAGGTTTGATTTTATCCTTTAAAAATAGATTGGATGGGTATATGGACGGGAAAGGAATGGAGGGTTATGGTCTGAGTGCAGGTAGATGGGACTAGGGGAAGTAAAAAAATAATTTAAAAAAAGTGTTCGGCACGGACTTGAAGGGCCGAGATGGCCTGTTTCCGTGCTGTTATGGTTATATGGTTATATGGTTATATGATCCAGGCAACCAGTGTGTAAGTTGTTATTCATTCTGCCGTCCGGAATATAACAATATTTATCTGTGTGTGTTTGCGTCAACAAGCATGTTACCCTGCAGCAAGTTAGAATGTCACTATTTCGTTGCCGGTACATATGACAATTAAACACTCACCCCTTGAATACAATGAACCATTCTACTTCACCTTACTGAGATTATATAAAAATCTGAAAGAAAGAATGAGGCTGATCAGATTCATGGTTATCATGATCAGTTTGATTTGTACGGGTGTCAGGAGTTATGGGGAGAAGGCAGGAGAATGGGGTTAGGGGGTGAGATAGATCAGCCATGATTGAATGGCGGAGTAGACGATGGGCCAAATGGTCTAATTCTGCTCCTATCACTTATGGCCTTATGACTTATAAGCCATAAACCTCCAGCCAGATCTGCTATCTAACGGTAATGGGAGATCCTCGAGTCCCCATACTCCCTCATCCCTAACTCTCGGATCTTTCGGAGACACAAGAGACTGCAGATGCTGGATTGAGATGAGGAAATGCAGATGAGCAACTTAGCGGCCCAGGCTGCATTTGCAGACGGAAATATGCCGACAACATTGCAGGTTAGGATCCTTCTTCAGACTGATAGAAGGAAAATGCTGGCAGAAAGAGGTGAGGCAAGAGCTGAGGAGAGAAACCAGCAATGGAGGCGACGTGGAGAAATCAAAAGAGTGCAAATGGTGGAATCCGATAAGAAAGAAAGATGGGAAGTAAAATGGAGAACCAGAGGGAGGGATGGTGGGAGATGTGAACGTGCATGCGAGAAAAAAGAGGGAACAGTAGTAGGTGTGGTTGAAGGAAGGAGAAAGATCGACGTGAAGGAGTGGGAGAAGTGGAAACAAATGTGTGTGTAGGGGAGCTGGATAGATAAGGAGGGACAGGTTTACCTGACATAGGAGAATTCAATCTCAAATCTTTTAATTTCCTGCGTGATTAAAATTCTATCATTTGGTCTCAAATATATTCAACATCAGTGAATTGAAACCACAGCGGAAAAGGAAATTCTCCTCTTTGCAGAAAGACATCTCACACTGGGCTGTATGGAGGCATAGCAGTAAAGTTGCTGCCTTGCAGCACCAGAGATCCCGGTTCGATCCTGACTACAGCTACTGTCCATACGGAGTTATTACGTTCTTCCTGTGACCATATGGGTTTTCTCTGGGTGCTCCAGTTTCCTCCCATACTCCAAGGGCATACAGGTTTGTAGGTTAATTGACTTCTGTAAATTGTCCCTCGTGTATAGGATAGTGCCAGTGCATGGGGCGGGCGTTGGTTAGTACGGATCTAGTGGACTGAAGGGTGTTTCCACGCTGTGTCTCTAAAATCCCCACCTATGGTCTAAACAGACAATTCTTCATCCTGAGATTGCTCCTGGTTTGTTCCTGCAGCAGGAGTTTCAATGAGATAATCTGGGTGGTAACGGTGGTGTAGCAGTAGAGTTGCTGCCTTACAGTGAATATAACGCCATAGACCCGGGTTCGATCCAGACTACGGGTGCTATCTGTACGGAGTTTGTACATTCTCCCCATGACCTGTGAGGGGTTTTTCCGAGATCTTCGGTTACCTCCGACACTCCAAAGACGTACAGGTTTGTAGGTTAATTGGCTTGATAAATGTAAAAAATGTCCCTAGTGTGTGTAGGATAGTGTTAATGTGCAGGGATCACTGGTCAGCGGGGACCCGGTGGGCTGAAGGGCCTATTTCCGCGATGTATCTCTAAACTAAACTAAACTTGGCTGTTCTTAACACCATCTTTCTCATTCTTTAGAGGAAAATCACTAAGCCTCACAATTTTATCCACTTACTTACTTACTTAGGTGTTAACTTACCAGTTAAGACCAAAAAGACAAGATGTGTTATTTACATCTTGTGCATATATTTTTAGTGCGCATCCTTAGATGCACTTGAACTAAGCGATTTGTGACATCACTTAAACATTCAAATTGGTGGCCACAGCTGGTGGAGATGCCTGCCAGATGCACAAGCACTGTGAGTCTGAAGAAGGGTCTCGGCCCGAAACATCACACATTCCTTCTCTCCAGAGATGCTGCCTGTCCCACTGAGTTAATCCAGCTTTTTGTGTCTATCCTATTAAAACTTTCCCCTCTCACCTGAAAACCCTGTCCTCATTCTTGATGCCCCGACTTTGGTAATAGACACTTGTGCATTTACCCTACCTACTCATAAGGTCATAGGTGATAGGAGCAGAATTAGGCCATTTGGCCCATCTGGTCTACTCTGCCATTCACTCATGGCTGATCTATCTCTTCTCCTAACCCCATTCAATGCCTTCTCCCCATGACCTCTGACACCTGTACTAATCAAGAATCTATCCATCTCTGCCTCAAAAATATTCATTGAGTTGGCCTCCAAGTGACTGTGACAAAGAATTTCACAGATTCACCACCCTCTGACTAAAGAAATTCCTCCTCAACTCCTTCCTAAACAAATGTCTGATTCTGAGGCTATGATCTTTTGTCCAAGACTATTCCACTTGTGGAAACAACAGTACATTTCAATGAGGTCCCCCCTCATTCTTCAAAACTCCAGCAAGTACAGGCCCAGTGCCATCAAACGTTCATCATATGTTAACCCACTCATTCCTGGGATCATTCTCGTAAACCTCCACTGGACCCTCACCAATGCCAGCACATCCATTCTCAGATTTGCTGCCCAAAAATGCTCACAATACTCCAAATGCAGCCTAACCAGCACCTTATAGAGCCTCAGCATTACATCCCTGTTTTTGTATTCTAGCCCTTGTGAAATAAATACTAGCATTTGCCTTCTTTACTACCGATTCGACTTGCAGATTAATTTTTGGGAATCCTGCACCAGCACTCCCAAGTTCGATTTCTGGATTCTCTCCCCATTTAGAAAATAGTCTACATCTTTATTCCTACTCCCAAAATGCATGACTCCACACTTTGCTACACTGTATTCCATCTACCACTTCTCTGCCCACTCTCCCAACCTATCCAAGTCCTTCTGCAGAGTCCCTGCTTTCTCAACTACCTGCCCCTCCACCTATTTTCATATCATCTGTAAACTTGACCACAATGACTTCGATCCCCTCATCCAAACTATTAATATACAAGAGAGCGGCCTCAGCACCGACCCCTGCGAAACTCCGCTAGTCACTGGCAGCCAACCAGAAAACGTCCCCTTTATTGCCAATCTTGGCCTTCTGCCATCCAGCCAACCTGCTATCCATGTTAGTATCTGCCCTTTGATACTATTGTAGTAGCCATTTAGCTTAACTTAGTATGTTATAACTATAACCAGTTACCTTTAAATTAAACAAGAGGAGGTTTGGATGAATATCTTACTGTTTTTACTACGACAATAAATAAACTATTAATTAAGAGAATGTGTTTTGAAGATTTAACTTTGGACGGCTTTGAATGTCTCGTGGAGAGCTCGCATGCGTATCGAAATTATCTCCTTACCCCTGTCTTCAATCATAGTGGCTAGAGGAAAGATTCCTTGAAGGATATAATAATCTGCCATTACATCTAGTCGAAAGCTACCTTACAGCCAGGAGGTACAAGATTGGTCCCATAGAAGAGGGACAAAAGATTGGGCTGAATCTCTGAAAGAGATTACTGCCAGAAGATTGGTTCCGAAGAAGAGGAACTGAAGAAAATAGATCTCAGCCAGAGATTGGCTTTGAGATTTAGAGCCTACCTGACCTGTAGGTTAATAATGACTGAAGCAAACTGAAGAGTTCCTGTATGTCCAATTAGCAGATTTGGCAACCTGCCAAGACCTGTTTAAATCCATGGAGCAGGTGAGTCAGGTGGTGGAGAGAAGCCAAGATATCCAAAGAGACAAACTAAGGTCACCGAAAAGGCCAGAGTTGCATTTCTAGAGAAATGCCAGAATGAGAGAAACAAGCTATGGAAGCGGGTTATCGATTTAATAGAGTTCCAGGAGGAACTCATGTGCCTTGAAGAGAATGCTGAAGAAGTAAAATCTATTCATGGACGACTAGTCAACCTCCGCCTTGAGTTTGCACAAAACCACGACTTATTACTGAGCCTAACACTGCCTGTTGAGGAAGGCAAAGAGCATAATCCGTGGTTTCAAAAAGTGATTGAATTTCTATGTTTCTATGTCAATGTTTCTATGAATATTTTAACGGCATCGTTGGCAATGTGGAGAAATGGTTAGCTGAAGTTGATCAAAGGACCGCGTATGCAACAGCAGGAGATGCTATGCAACAAGGTGTCGAAAACGAACAAGACGTAACACCACGAGATAGTATCTCATACATTTCAACACGAAGATCAAGACATAAGCCTAGTTCAGAAGCCAGTTCAATTTCAAGAGCCTCTGCTCGTATGGAAGCTGAAGCAACTGTGGCTGCTCTTACGCTACAAGCTGCCACCTTGACGAGAAAGCATGAGATTGAAGAAGAGCAGACGAGCAGAGAGCAGAGAGCAGAGAGCAGAGAGCAGAGAGCAGGGAGCAGACGAGCAGAGAGGTTGCGGAACAAAGAAGGCAGTTAAAGAGAGAGAACATTGGATACAATGTTGGAAGAAGCCAGGACGAAGATTGAGATACTGGAAGGCCAAGGTTCAAGAGGTGGCTCTAAAGTATCTGATGGGAAGAACTCCTATTTGAGAAAAAGAACTGCTCAAAGGGAGACAGCAGTTGGATTAATTCCACAACCGTGGACCACCAGATTTCATGGCTTTGTACACCCATTGGAACAGTGGCGGGCCGACAAAGTTTTACCTCAACAACAGGATGTTAGACTAAAGCAACAAATTTATGGGCCTCCAGATGAGGCTCATAACAAACCACCAATTCAATATGCATATCAGAGGCCTGTTTATCATCCACCTGCGCCTAACCAAGGATCTCAAGGTGATTTTTTTGAATTGGCGAAGAATCAAGCTGAAATCAACAAGCTCAAAGCTCAACAAAATCGCTCTTCCACCTTACCAGCAATAGAAATTCCGAAATATGATGGTGATCCTTTGGTGAAGCTTTCATAATGGCGTTTCACGAAGGAGTAGAAATGAAAATTACTGATGAAAAAGAGCGCTTACGATTTCTGGTGCATTACACAAGCGGATATGCTAGAGTGTTTGTAGAAAGTTGTCTAAATAGGCCTGAAAGCCAAAGAAAGGGACCTTGAGGGTGGTTTCTGACTGTGCTCCAGTCTTCAAAGGAACATCACTTAACTGTCAACGACTGTAAGGTCCAGACCTTACCAACTCACTCTGTGGAGTTCTCATTTTCAGACAAGAACCAATTGCTTTGATGGATGATATTAGAGCGATGTTTCATCAAGTCAAAGTATCAGAAAAACACATTGACTACTTGCGATTCTTATTGTGGCCTGAAGGGGATGCACAACAAGATCTTGATGAAGGTACATCTCTTTGGAGCAGTGTCATCAACAAGTTGTGCAAACTTTGCATTAAAGAAGACCGCAGAGCACAATAAAGCGCACTTTCCAGAAGAAGTGATAACCACTGTGAAGAATAATTTCTATGTGGATAATTACTTAAAATCCATGTCTACGGAGCAGGAAGCAATTCAAATTCTGCAATAAGGGAGGATTTACGCTTTCCAAGTGGATCAGCAACAGTCGTGTTGTATTGGAAAGTACTCCACCAGATGATAGAGCCAAAGAGACCAGGGAGTTGGATTTGGACAAAGACAATTTGCCAATGGAAAGAGCATTGGGACTGCACTGGTGTGTTGAAACAGATGCGTTCAAGTTTAGAATCTCAATTCAAGAGCGACCATGTATAACACAAACGTCCTCTCACCCATGGACAGAATGGTTAGCAGATCTCAACAAGATCTCAGAATTCAAAGCATGAAGCCTACAAGCTTTGGTAAGATCAGAAGTGCACAGCTGCATCATTTCTCAGATGCCAGTGAAAGTGGCTAGGGTACTGCTTCATATCTAAGACTGGAAAATGATAGCAAAGAAGTACATGTTGCATTCTTAATGGGAAAGGCCAGAGTGGCACCTTTGAAACAAATGACAATTCCCAGAATGGAACTTACTGCCAGTCTTAGCTGTTAAAGTTGACATATTGCTGCAAAAAGAACTACAGCATCAACTGGAAGAATCTATCTTCTGGACTGATAGTACTACGGTGCTTAAATACTTCAACACTGAGAACAAAAGTTTTTTGACATTTGTAGCAAACAGAATCTCTTTTGTATTGGGAGTTACTAATGTTTCATAATGGAAATATGTTAACATAAAAGAAAATCCTATGGATAAAGCTTCTAGAGGTCTAACAGCAGACCGCTTCTTAAGCAATAAGAGATGGATCAATGGAACAGAGTTTCTCTGTGAGTCAGAGAATGGCCAAAGCTTTTTTTTAAATTTTTATTTTTTTATTTAATTCTTTATTTCGAACAGAATAAAAGAATAAAAAGCAAGTGTGAAACGGCATACAAAAAACAAAACAAGAATATTTATAGTGTCATAAACAATATCTATAAATAAATGAAATTGTATGTGTCCGAAAAGGAGCAGTAAGAAGCCAAAGCTTATTAATTCCCACCCCTTATTCAACTGCTTATAATTATCTTATACACATTTAGCAGCTATATGCACACCATATGTACACCAGCCAATATGTACACCAAATTATTTACAATTATACACTAATCAAATATTTACAAAGCCATACAGAAAAAAGAGAGAAAAAAAGAAAAAAGAAAAGAAAAAACCCTCATATACTATACAGTATCTCTTAGTCATATATACAACCCATTACCCTATAATCACCCTTCCCAATACCAGGGCTCTCGCTTAACTTTTTTCCCCTGCCAGCCGGGCAATCTAGGCAGCTTTTTAGGTTGCCAAATTACAGTTTAGGGGGTCATTTAAGATGGCTTGATTGACGCGTGCGATAATGTGCTCGGACATAGTGCGTAGTTACCAGTCGGAATTATACTCAATGAAGCATTCACATATTATTTCTGCTTCAAATAAAGTCACAAACTAAACATATTCACCAATCAAGACATGATATATCCCACAATGACATGCAGCAAAATTATAAGACAGTATCTCAACTCTTTTTACACATTGCAATTAATGCAATTTCTATTAGTTCTTTCCACTTCCAAACAAAAATGTGGTTGGATTATTCAGCGTATGATCAACCTGTGTCAAATCCTGGACCATGGTAACATATATGCGTACATATAGTTGTGAATGTTGCTCATTAAATAACTACAGTACTGATACTCCATATTAAGAGCATTGATTTGCCGTTAAAATGAATTCTGTAATAACGTGTCAACGGCAGCAGTGACAATCGAACACTACGGTTTTAATGTTTCACGTGTTCACAATTTAAGTAATCCATCTTTATGGATTAAAACAAATAATAACAATGGGAATTAAAACACATTTGATTGCATTCCGTTATCAAACATAGTCAATGTTCGCTCTGAAGACATTTCCAGCACAATAGGGTCAGGGAGGGGGGTGTGTGTGAATCAGTGCGGGGTGGATAGATGGCGGGGATGGGGGATTAGAAGGCAGTCGGTGCAGAACAGATGGATTGAGGCAGGTGAATTAGTACGTGTTGGTTGGAGTAGGTAAAATTGTGAGGGGAGAGCACAGGGGATGTCAGTGGTATTGAATGGGGGGGTTCAGCACGGGATGGATGTGGGTAGACAAAAGTGCTGGAGAAACTCAGCGGGTGAGGCAGCATCTATGGAGCGAAGGAAATAGGCAACGTTTCGGGTCGAGACCCTTCTTCAGACTGTTCCCCCCATTCTTCATGAATGGGAGGATCAGTACAGGATGGATGGGGGGGGGGATATCAGCGCAGGATGAATGGGGGGGGGTCAGTACAGTGTGGATCGGAGGGTGTGCAGGATGAATGGGGGATCACTACAGGATGAATGAGGGGAAGGGGGAAGGTGCAGGGTAAATGGAGGGTGGGTCAGTACGGGATGAATGCGTGGATTACTACAGGATGGATGGGGGATCAGTACAGGATGGATGGAGGAAAAGTGCAGGATGGATGGGAAAGGGGTAAGTGCAGGGTGTATTGGGGAACCAGTGTAGGATGGATGGGGGGGGGGGGGGGTGGCAGGCGAATCAATGCGAGGTGGATAGGGTGATCAGCGCAGGATGAATAGATGGGGGGGGGGGAGGTAGATGCGGAGGGGAGCACAGGGGATGTCAGTGAGGACCGAATAGACGCGGGAATGGGGATCAGTGCGGGATGGAGTGGAGGGGTCCCAGGGTAAGGGGGTGGAGGGGGCGTACAAGAGAGAGGGAGAGAGAGAGAGAGGGAGAGGGGGCGAGGTGGGGAGGAAGGAAGATCAGTGCTCCTCGGACAACATCGCCCCGCTGCCTTGGCCTTTGGGAACTCCTCGCCACCGCCTCCCTCCTCCGCCAGCCAACAGTAAGGTGCGGTGCCGGGCGGTACAGCTCAGAGATCCTATAGCTATAAGATCTTTGGTGCAGCTGCTTCAGACGAGTCGAAGCGAATGACGGGCTTCGCACAGCGGCAGCAGCGGCCGCGGCTCCATCTGCTCCTCCTCCCGCCCCCCCCTGATAAGGGCCTCTGCTTGTAAACCCGCTAATGGGCTTTCAAAACAAACCCTCCCGCACGCCGAGGCCTCCCCCTCCATCCCTCCTCCCGGCCTCGGCGTGCGGGAGGGTTTGTTTCGAAAGCAGTTATCGCCGTTAGCGGATTTACAAGCAGAGGCCCTTATCAGGGCGGGCGGCGGGCGGGGGGGCGGGAGGAGCAGATGGAGCCGCTGTGCGGGGCCTGTCGTTCGCTCCGACCCTTCCTCACCCCGCACCTAGTATCTTTCCCACGCAATACAGCCGTCACCGCCGACACAAAACGTTGCGTTCCTTTTCTCCAGAGATGCTGCCTGACCTCTGCTTACTCCAGTTTTTTGTGTCTATCTTCGGTACAAACCAGTATCTGGTTGCCAAGCCGGGCAAAATGACTCGGTGTTTAGGTTGCCCGGCGGCGCTTTGAGTGGTCTGTGGCACCCGGGCAACCTCTAATTTCGAGCCCTGAATACAATCAGTATAACAAATATCCCACTCACAATCACCTATCCTCATCCCAATATCCTTTAAAAAAAAGTGTTTTTGTCCATCTTCTTAAACTGTTTGTGCTAAGTTTTATCTCCTGTTCCAGACCATTCCACAAATTCACCCCACAGATTGCTATGCACATACTTTTAAGAGTTGTTCTGACATTGAGTTTTTTAAAATTATGTTCCCCTCTCAAATTATACCCACCCTGTCTTTCCATAAACAGTTTGTGTATATTTCTTGGAAGTAAATTATTTCTTGCTTTGTACATGATTTGCGCAGACTTAAATTTAACCAGATCGGTGAACTTCAGTGTATGTGACTTTAAGAATAATAATTGGTATGTTCAAGATATCCAACGTTATTGATAATTCGTATTGCTCTTTTTTGTAATGTGCATAGGTTGGTTTTGTAGGTGTTACCCCATATCTCCACACAGTAACTCAGATATGGCAATATGAGTGTATTATATTGGATAGTTATATGGACGGGAAAGGAATGGAGAGTTATGGTCTGAGCGCAGGTATATGGGACTAGGGGAGAATACGTGTTCGGCACGGACTAGAAGGGTCGAGATGGCCTGTTTCCGTGCTGTAATTGTTATATGGTTATTATATGGTTATATATGTATGTAATGATTTGTGGTCCAGAATGTGTTTTGATTTTCCCAATATTGCTATAGACTTTGCCAGTTTTGCTTTGACGTGGTTTATATGTGGTTTCCAGCAGATTTTGTGGTCTAAGATCACACCAAGAAATTTATTTTCATATACTCTTTCTATACTTATGTTATCTATTTTCAATTGTACTTGAGGGTTTGTTTTATGTTTTCCAAATAGCATAATCTTTGTTTTGCTACAATTTAGAGACAATTTGTTGACATCAAACCATTTCTGATGTGATGAACCTGCTTCAAATTGTCACCGGAAAAAAAAATATTCGTATCATCGGCAAATATAATCAATTTCAGTATATTTGATACTTTGCATATGTCGTTAATGTATATTATGAAAAGCTTTGGACCTAACACAGACCCTTGAGGTACTCCACAAGTTATGTTCATGTAAGTTGATTTATGTTCACCTATTTCTACAAATTGTTGCCTGTTTCTTAAATAGCTTCTCACCCAATCCAATCCAACCCCTCTGATGCCATACCTATCCAGTTTCATGAGTAAAATGTCGTGATTTACGGTATCAAATGCTTTTTTAAAGTCTATGAATATTCCCACGGCAAGTTTTTTATTATCTATGCAATTTGTGATTTCCTCGATTAGTTCCATTAGTGCCATTAGTTCCATTAGTGCCATAGATAGCTTGAGCTGGGATTTGAAATCTCTGCTAATGACCCGGAAATTAAACAAAACCTCACAGTGAACGTTATTGCCAAAGATTCAGCAAACACAACAAATGATTCAATTACCCACTTTTCATCATGGAATAAGTTGGTGACTATGGTAGCTTGGTTTCTTAAACTAAAAACAAGGTTATTACTGTTTGCTTGAAAAAGGAAAGAGATGCTGAAGGTATCTTTGAAGAAGATCCTGAAATACTGAAGATCCTGAAATACTGAAGTAAAAGGTGGAAAAGAAGATGCAAGTTTTTTAGGCATTGTACGACGTACTGGGTTTACATCTTGATGATCTCCTCAAAGCGGAAAACACGATTGTCTCTTTCTGTCAAAGACAGAAATTCAAAGAAGAAATATCGACATTAGAAGCTGGAGTACATGGTGTGAAAAGAAACAGTCAACTGTACAAGCTTGATCCAGTATTGGAGGAAGGACTTCTGAGAGTGGGTGGTCGCCTAAATAGATTGGCAATGCCTGAAGAGGCTAAACATCCTATTATTCTCTCAAAGGACTTTCACATATAAACATTATTGTTACGACATATTCATGAATTGATCAGACCTGGAGGAAGAAGTTTCATGCTGTCAAAACTTTGGACTTTTGTGTTTTGGACTATATACTGGGTATCATGCCTGATATTAAGGGTTTGGTGCGCACGGTACGACTTCAGACTACGAACAATGTAAGAGCAATAACCAAGTTATGCTTGCTTCTAGAAGGCTAGGGTGAAGATGGAAGAACCGCTAAAGAAGTCTGAATGCGGATATATAATGCATGCAATTCTTTTTGTTTTTTGATATATGTTAAGCTTTTATAGCTACCTTTTTTAATGTCTATTAGTAATTGCTTTGTTATATGCTCAGAACAATTAGGGGCCGGTATGTAGTAGCCATTTAGCTTAACTCAGTATGTTATAACTATAACCAGTTACCTTTAAATTATATCTGCCTGTAATTATGTGGGTGGGATTTATTACGTAGTCGGAGGCGTGTTTGTGGCTGGGATTCTCACGCAGGCGCTAGTAGTTTTTAGTTTTAGTTGGAGGAAGCATGGGGGAGAAGGCACAGCTTTCCACTATGCACAAGTTCCACCATGCACGAGTTTGACTACGAGTAAGATCAAAATGTACTTAAACAAGAAGAAGTTTGGATAAATATCTTACTGTTTTTACTTCGACAATAAAGAAACTATTAATTAAGAGACTGTGTTTTGAAGATTTCTCTTTGGACGGCTTTGAATGTCTCGTGTAGAGCTAGCATGCGTATCAAAATTATCTCCTTACCCCTGTCTTCAATCATAGTGGCTAGAGGAAAGATTCCTTGAACGATATAATAATCTGCCATTACAACTATGGGCTCTCATCTTCCTTAGCAGTCTCACATGTGGCACCTTATCAAAGACTTTGTGAAAACCATGATTTTCAATACTCCCCTAATGACTTTATACACCTCTATAAGATCAACCTCCTGGGCTCCAATGAATAAAGTCCTTGCCTGCCTACCGTCTCCCTACAGCCCAAGCCCTCTGGTCATGGCAACAACCTCGTAACCAGTCCAACATCTCAATCAACCCCTTAACAACATGACCAGGGCTCGAAATTAGAGGTTGCCCGGGTGCCACTGACCACTCCGAGGCCGGGAGGAGGGAGGGAGGGAGGGGGGAGGCCTCGGCGTGCGGGAGGATTTGTTTTGAAGGCGGTTATCGCTGTTAGCGGGTTTGCAAGCAGAGGCCCTTATCAGGGCGGGCGGGGTGCAGGAGGAGGAGGAGATGGAGCCGCTGTCGCGGCCGCTGCTGCCGCTGTGCGAAGCCTGTCAATCGCTCCGACTCGTCTGAAGCAGCTGCACCAAAGATCTTATAGCTATAGGATCTCTGAGCTGCACCACTCAGCCCCGCACCTTGCTGTTGGCTGGCGGAGGAGGGAGGCGGTGGCGAGGTGTTCCCAACGGCCAAGTCAGCAGGGCGATGTTGTCCGAGGAGCGCTGACCTTCCTTCCTCCCCACCTCGCCCCCTCTCTCCCTCTCTCGTACGCCCCCTCCACTCCATCCCGCACTGATCCCGTACTTACCCCTTTCCCATCCATCCTCCACTTCTCCTCCATCCATCCTGTACTGATCCCCCATCCATCCTGTACTAATCCACGCATTCATCCCGTACTGACCCACCCTCCATTTCCCCTGCACCTTCCCCCCTTCATCCTGTAGTGACCCCCCATTCATCCTGCACAGACCCTCCGATCCACACTGTACTGACCCCCCCCATTCATCCTGCGCTGATCTCCCCCCCCCATCCATCCTGTACTGATCCTTCCATTCAAGAAGAATGGGGGGAACAGTCTGAAGAAGGGTCTCGACCCGAAACGTTGCCTATTTCCTTCGCTCCATAAATGCTGCCTCACCCGCTGAGTTTCTCCAGCACTTTTGTCTACCCCTATCCATCCCGTACTGAACCCCCCCCCCCCCATTCAACACCACTGACATCCCGGTGCTCTCCCCTCTCAATTTTACCTACTCCAACCAACACGTACTAATTCACCTGCCTCAATCCATCCATTCTGCACCGACTGCCTTCTAACCTCCCCCACCCCCGCCATCTATCCACCCCGCACTGATTCACACACACCTCCCTCCCTGACCCTATTGTGCTGGAAATGTCTTCAGAGCGAACTTTGACTATGTTTGATAACGGAATGCAATCAAATGTGTTTTATTTCCCAATGTTATTATTTGTTTTAATACATAAAGATGGATTAATTAAATTGTGAACACGTGAAACATTAATACCGCAGTGTTCGATTGTCACTGCTGCCGTTGACACGTTATTACAGAATTCATTTTAACGGCAAATCAATACTATTAATATGGAGTATCAGTACTGTAGTTATTTAATGAGCAACAATCACAACTATACGTACGCATATATTTTACCATGGTCCAGGATTTATTGACACAGGTTGATCATACGCTGAATAATCCGACCACATTGTTGTTTGGAAGTGGAAAGAACTAATAGAAATTGCATTAATTGCAACGTGTAAAAAGAGTTGAGATACTGTCTTATAATTTTGCTGCATGTCATTGTGGGATATATCATGTCTTGATTGGTGAATATGTTTAGTTTGTGACTTTATTTGAAGCAGAAATAATATGTGAATGCTTCATTGAGTATAATTCCGACTGGTAACTACGCACTTCGTCCGAGCACATTATTGCATGCGTCATGCAAGCCATCTTAACTGACCACCTAAACTGTCATTTGGCAACCTAAAAAGCTGCCAAGGTTGCCGGCTGGCAACAGGGCAAAAAAGTTAAGCGAGAGCCCTGCATGACCAATGTGAAAATATTTCCTGGACTAATAATAATTAACAAATAATGTTATTTCTGGAGCAGGTTTGAGCTTGGCATTTCATGTTTCTCAGTTGGAATCTCTACATCTGGATCTACATTGGATTCTGTTATAATGTGCCTAGTGCATTGCGGTCTTTAACTATGCACAATCATTCAGTCAACAATGGCTGATGTTAAAGCATTCTACACCACAACTTTAAAACTTAAGGTGACATTTTATAGGGTGTAAGTTATAATAGTATTTTCTCACCTTATAGGGTGTAAGTTATAATAGTATTTTCTCACCTGACAGCTGGAATGTTGATAACAATAATTTTATTAAGTGATCCAGCCAAAATTCCAACAGGAGCATAGGTCCTGGGAGAGGTGTACATAAATAATTTGTGTGTAGGAAGGAACTGCAGATGCTGGTTCAAACCAAACATAGACACAGAGTGCTGGAGTAACTCAGCGGGACAGGCAGCATCTCAGGAGAGAAGGAATGGGTGAAATTTCGGGTCTGAAAACGTGATGATGACAGAGATGATGCCTGTCCCACTGAGTTACTCCAGCATTTTGTGTAAATCATTTGTGTGACAGGACAGATTGAGAAACAAGTTAAAAACATGTGAACCGGGAAAACATGTGAATCTTTATAAATTGAACAAGAGAGAGAAAAATTATGACAAAGATTTAGACACTAGTTCAACAACAAATAGTTTCCATAGTAAAATCTGGACTATATGTGAATAACTGAAGCCAAGGTACAACAGAGAGAAATAAGTGTGAGATCGCATTTTTGAGACTCAAAATAGGCAGGTGACTGGGAGGGCCTTTTAGAGTGTTGTACAGCAGAGGGATCCAGGAGCACATGTACATTGTTCCATGAGAGTAGTGTCACAGAGTGGTGAGAAAGGCTTAAGGCGTGCTGGCCTTCATCCGTTAGGAAATTGTGTAGAGAATTTTAGTCATTTGTTACAGCTGTATAAGACATTGGTGAGGCCGCACTTGGAGCATTTTGTTTAGTTTTGCTACAAAAAGATGCCATTAAGGTGGAAAGGGTGCTGTGCGGATTTATGAGAATGTTGTCAGGACTTGAGGGCCTGAGCTCCAAGGAGATGTTGGGCAGGCTAGGAATTTAATCCTTGGGGCACAGCAGGCTGATGGGTCATCTTAAAGAGGCGTATAAAATAATTGGGGACATTGATAGGATAAATGTAGAGTCTTTTACCCAGGGTAGGGCAACCAAGAACTAGAGCAGCCAAGAGGGAGGTCAGAGACTCCAGAGACAGGAGCAAGTTGGAAGATCCTGCCAACTGCAGTTGGGATCGTATATCAGCAATGTTAGAATTTAGGATTTGTACTCTCCTAGTGGCAGCATGCTGTAAGGTTGCAAACTTGTTTGCTCCCTTAACTTTTAACTTCCACTGACCACTCTTTCAATGTTACTGGTGACTTCAAGACACCGTCTAACTGTTCATAAAGTGTTGATAACACTTTTACACGCCTTAATCGTGAAAAGGATGGAGACAAGAAGGAAACGAGGATCCCCAAAGAAGGAACTGGGGAAAGCCACAACCACAGCTGTAGCTTCTGATTCCAGCATCATAGAAGCAATATCGAAAATGAACGATGAATTGAAAAATGAGCTGAAAAATGAAATGAAAACAAGATTTGGCAGTTTGGAAGAAATGGTGAAAGGAGTTTCGACCAAATCGAAGGAAGTCCAAGGAAAACAGTCTTTGTTACAAGATGAACTTCGTGAACAAAAGGATCAAATTAATATCTTGCACACCCTGGGACGGGAGAGAGATTTGAAGATTGAAAAATTGGAACGGAGAATGAATGAAAACACTCGAGCACTTCAGCAATACAAGTCTAAAAATATGGACTTAGAAAACAGAAGCCGTCGTTTGAATTTACGAATTGTTGGTTTGCCAGAAGGTGATATAAAAATCCATTCCTATAGTTACCGGGGACTGTACCTTTAATAATCATGTATGGGTAAGTCTATCTTGGGATGACATTATGTGCTGACTATGGTTTTGTACTTTGTACTCTGTGTGACGAGATTAAGTTGGGGTCGCTGTGTGACGAGATTAAGTTGTGGTCCTGTGTGATGAGATTAAGTTGTGTCCGATACCTGCGTGATGAGATTAAGTTGTGGTCGATACATCCTTGTCTACTCCATTGTATAAAAGAATGAGCTCGGGCGCTGCTTCGGCAGAGAGACTCGTTCAGACGCCTGTACTCTGTGCGATCCTTTCTCATGTATTAAACATTCAGTTGGATCTAAATTTCTGTGACTGTCGCTTGTTGGGAAAAATATATGGTCTGAGTGCAGGTAGATGGGACTAGGGGGAAGTATTTATTTTTAATTTAAAAAAAAATTAAAAAAATGTTCGGCACGGACTTGAAGGGCCGAGATGGCCTGTTTCCGTGCTGTTATGGTTATATGGTTATATGGTTAGAAGGCCAAGAAGGAGATAACGTTATAAAATATGCTTCTAAAATGATAAAGGAAACATTCAACATTGAGCACAATGAAAACCTTCCGTTCCTGGATAACGCACACAGGATTGGGAAGAAATCCGGTAATAAACCGAGACACTTGATCATTCGGTTTCATTTTTTTCAAATGAAGGAGAATATTCTCCAGGCAGCAAAAAAGTTGGGTGTGGTTGAATATGAAGGATGCAAGTTTCGGTTTGTCCCTGATTATAGTTATGAGCTTTTGGAAATAAGAAAGACTTTTTATAATGTAATGTCTGATTTGTATAAGAAAAAACCGCGCCCAGCTTTATTATTTCCAGCTAGATTGCGTATTCGACTTTTCAATGGTAACTTTCAATTTTTTAAACAGTCCTCAAGACCTCTCCAGCTTTCTGGAGAGCTACGACGAGGAAGGGGAGTAATTGATAGCTGATTAAGTTACAATTGGAGATTTACTGTTCCTATTTTGACAACATTTTGTTTGGTAATGATTAAGAATTTAACTGGACGAGTTGTTTTTCTTTTATATATATTCTTTTAAGAATTTCTTTGTTAATTCGTGTTCCCCTGTCATTAGACAAACTAAGAGAACGCAGTTCTTGTTTTTCATATCTTGACCTTGGATAATAATAAGCAGTATTCCATGCCAGTCTGTATTTTTTTTCCTTCTCTCTCAAAGAGATAATAATGAATGTGTTATGACGTAGTGGTTAAATATTATTCTTTTTACTGGGAGAGATGGGATCGGGGAGGGGATTAGGTAGCTTGCTGACTGTCCATTGGTCAGTTTGGAGTTCTACAGGGGTGGGAGGGGAGGGGTCTTTTGTTCCCTATTTAGTGTTCTCCATTGGTGCAAACTCTGAACTCTGAAATGTCAGCATCATTGGCTGAAATGTCGTCACTTCTGGCTCCGCCCTAGATTTTTCTTCTTCCAGTATTATGAACTTTTAGGCTTCAAGAAATTAACCCATTACAATGCACATGATTTTTACAAGCAATATGGATAAAGTTACTAATTTCCTTTCATGGAATGTGAATGGCTTGAACCATCCCATTAAGAGGATTTTTTTTAAATAGTTCTTCACAGACTAAATGCTCAGATTATCTTTGTTCAGGAAACTCATGTAAGGCAAGATGACAAGTCACGATTTTTCAAGTTTTGGAGAGGACAGCAGTTTCATTCAAATTCACAGGCTAAGGTGAAAGGAGTCTCTATTTTTATTGACTCCTCAATTCCGTTTGTTCACCATGAAACAATTTCTGATCCATATGGCAGATTCTTGGTGATTACCGGTGTCCTTTATAGGCAAAAAGTCGCTGTGGTGAATGTCTATGCACCAAATATTGATCACCCTGAGTTTTTTAAACAGTTAATTGCATCCTTTCCTAATTTAAATGAACACTTTTTAATAATGGGTGGAGACTTCAATTGCTGTTTGAACCCCTTGATTGATAGGTCTACATCTGATCATGTGCTTCCAAATAAATCAGCTAATTTTATTAATTATTTTTTACTTGACTCGGGAATGTTAGAAATTTGGAGATTCTTACACCCAAATGACAAAGAATTTTCATTTTTCTCTCATGTATATCATAGTTATTCTAGGATCAACTATTTTATACTAGATTCTCGGCTAGTTCCATCGGTCATTGCATGTGAGTATGATGCAATTGCTATTTCTGATCATGCACCATTGAAACTATTGATCAAACTACCTGATTCCAAGTTTAGTGCTAAACAATGGCGATTTAATGCTTCAATACTTAAACTTTATTAAGTTTATGAAAGATCAGATTGCTTTTTACTTCTTGACAAACTCTAATGAAGAGATATCCAATGGTATAGTTTGGGATGTTTTTAAGGCATATATTCGTGGACAAATTATTTCAAACAAACAAACACAAAAAGAAATACACACATTGGCCGACGAGATTAAAGAAATTGATAAAAAATATTCAAAAGCTCCTAGTTTAGAGCTCTATAAGAAGCTCAGTTGAACTTCAATTGAGATATGATTTGTTATTAGTATCACCGATTGAGAACCAGTTACTTAAAACCAAAAGTCAATTTTATATACACAGCGAAAAATCGGGTAAATTACTTGCTAATCAATTGAAAGCAGTGTCGGCCAAGCGTCAGATTACTAACACACCAGGGCATCTCAAATGTCCTCATTCTTCAGGGAACGGGGGTTCCCCTCCTCCACCATAGATGAGGCTCGCACCAGGGTCTCTGCCATACCCCGCAACACTGCTCTCTCTCCCCATCCCCCCACTCACAACAAGGGCAGAGTCCCCCCTAGTCCTCACCTTTCACCCCACCAGCCGTCACATACAACAAGTGATCCTCCGTCAGTTTCGCCACCTCCAACGTGACCCCACCACTCGCCACATCTTCCCATCTCCCCCCATGTCTGCCTTCCGCAAAGACCGCTCCCTCCGTAACTCCCTTGTCAATTCTTCCCTTCCCTCCCATACCACCCCCTCCCCTGGTACTTTCCCTTGCAACCGCAAGAGATGCAACACTTGTCCCTTCACCTCCCCCCTCTACTCCATTCAAGGACCCAAGCAGTCGTTCCAGGTGCGACAGAGGTTCACCTGCATCTCCTCCAACCTCATCTATTGCATTCGCTGCTCTAGATGCCAGCTGATCTACATCGGCTTGGCGATCATTTCGCCGAACACCTCCGGTCGGTCCGCAATAACCAACCTGAACTCCCGGTGGCTCAGCACTTCAACTCCCCCTCCCATTCCGTATCTGACCTCTCTGTCCTGGGTCTCCTCCATGGCCACAGCGAGCAACACCGTAAATTGGAGGAAATGCACCTCATATTCCGCTTGGGCAGTCTACATCCTGGGGGCTTGAACATTGAATTCTCCCAATTCTGCTAGCCCTTGCTGTCCCCTCCCCTTCATCAGCCATCTGGTTGTCTCCTCCCCTCCCCCAGCCCTCGGGCTCCTCCTCCGCCTTTTTCCTTTTTTCCTTTCTTCTCCCCACCCCCTATCAGTCTGAAGAAGGGTTTCGGCCCGAAACGTTACCTATTTCCTTCGCTCCATAGATGCTGCTGCACCCGCTGAGTTCCTCCAGCATTTTTGTGTACCGTCAGATTACTAAAGTGAGTAAACGGGATGGTACAGTAAATGTAGACCATGACGAAATTAATAAATCCTTTCAGGAATTTTATACCTCCCTATACCAATCAGATTTTTCTACTGATTCCAATATAATGCATGAGTTTTTAAAGAAACTGAAGTTACCAAATTTACCATATAACGAGTCTCTGTTGTTAGGTGAACCCATCACGGAAGAGGAAATACAGAAAGCAATTTTTTCAATGAATTCTGGTAAAGCTCGCGGTTTAGATAGGTTTACAGGAGAATTTTTAAAGTATTTCTCAAATTTATTGTCTCCATGGCTATGCAAGGTATTTAAAGAAGCCTTTTTAAGTAATAGATTACCACAATAATTTTATGAAGCTTCTATTTCTTTAATTCTTAAAAAAGATAAAGACCCTACTGAAGTGACATCATATAGACCTATATCAATGTTAAATGTAGATTTTAAAATTATTTTCAAAATATTAGCTACGAGATTGGAAAAGATTTTACCGCAAATTATCTCTGAAGATCAAACAGGTTTTATTAAAAATCGTTACTCATACTTTTAACGTTAGATTAATGAATATTGTATATACAGCGTCTAATAAAACCCCAGAATGTGTCATCTCACTTGATGCCGAGAAGGTGTTTAATAGAATGGGAATACTTATTCATTATACTTGAAAATTTTAAGATTGGTCCAAAATTTATCTCTTGGATCAAACTGATATATCTTATACCTCAGGCTTCTGTATTTATTAATAATCAGAGATCCCCTTTTTTCAGGCTCTTTCGAGGTACTAGACCCTTAAGTCCTTTACTATTTGATATTGCTTTGGAACCTTTAGCCTATTAGGGAATCCCCTAATATTTTTGGTATTGTCCGCGGGAATAAGACACATAAGCTATCACTTTATGCAGATGATCTGTTATTATTTATTTCTAACCCTGAGAAATCTATTCCGGCAATAGTAGCATTACTTAATCAATTTAGTAGTTTTTCTGGTTATAAACTAAATCAAAGGGACAAAGGACAAGGACAAAGGACATTTATTGTCACATACACCAAATGGTGTAGTGAAATTTGTCTTGCCATGCAGCACAAATAGACACAACATTAAAGAAATTTAACATAAAATATAAAATCATCCCCCCTCAATGGTTCCCACTGTGGGGGAAGCCACAAAGTCCAGTCCCTATCCCCATGTCCACCCATAGTCGGGCCTATATAGGCCTCCACAGTCGCCGCTACGGGGGCCGATGTTACAGGCCCTTCTTCACCGGGTGATGGTGCTCCGGCATCGGGAGAACCCTCTCAGCGGCTTGGGACACCTGGAACGGCCGCCTCCGTGGCTTCTGAAGGCCACGCTGGATGGAGCTCCACCACTGGCGATCTCAGGATCCCAGGGTCAGCGCTGCTGCCCTCAGCTGGCCGCTTCACAGACCCACAGCTCCGCGATGTTCACCGGCGGTCCCAGCTCACAGCGCGGCGACCCGGGCAAGGCATCGCCCACTCCGCTCCACGATAGCGCTCCAGCGCTGTGCCTCCGCCGAAGCCGAGGTCCTGGGCGGTCCCCTCAGGAAACGCCGCTCCAGGCCCGCTGGTAGGCCGCGAGGACGGGTCGAAAGTGCAGCCCGGAGAAAAGCTGCCTCTCCGACCAGGTAGGGATCGTAGAAAACAGTTTCCCCCTACCCCCCCCCCACATAAAAAAGAATAGAACTCCTAAAAAACAAAACAACTAACTAACTAAAAATTAAAAAAAGATGAAAACGGACAGCTGCAGGCAGGGCAGCCATACCACACAGGACAGCGCCCCCTGAGGTTTATCTTAGTAAGAGTAAGAGTAAAAGGAAAATCTTAGTAAGAGTGAGCTTTTCCCATTAAATAATTTGATTTCAAGTTATGGACAGTTTCCATTTAGATTGACCACCGAAAGTTTTACTTATTTAGGTATTAAGATCACCAAGAAACACAAGGATTTATTTAAAGCTAATTTTATGCCTTTAATTGACCATATTAAACATCAGTTCACTAAATGGTCACCAATGTCCTTATCCTTAATTGGCCGAATCAATGCTATTAAAATGTTAATTTTACCTAAATTTCTGTATTTATTTCAGACGATACCAATTGTTATTGCCAAATCTTTCTTTGATATTATAGACTCTAAAATTTTTTCATATATATGGCCGAATAAAAATCCCAGACTAGGTAAAAAATACCTACAGAAATCAAAAAAAGTTGGTGGTTTGGCATTGCCGAACCTTAGACTCTACTATTGGGCAGTCAATGTTCGTTATTTAACATTTTGGACAAAAGATTTAGAAGATACCCAATGCCCTAGATGGATAAACCTAGAACGTGATTCCTTACAAGGGCTATCATTGGCTTCTATTCTAGGGGCCTCGTTACCTTTTACAATTACGAGATTGAATAAATCTATGACGAACCCAATAATAAGACATACGTTCCGAATATGGATTCAATTTCGTACGTTTTTTGGACTAAATGATTTTATCTTATCGAGTCCTATTTTATCCAATTTTCTCTTCCAACCATCTAGTACTGATCAAGTTTTTTTGTTATGGAAGAGGAAGGGATTAGTAGCTTTTCGTGATTTGTTTTTGGAGGATTGTTTTATGACTTTCGAACAACTCTCCAATAAATATAACTTACCTAATTCACACTTTTTTAGATATTTACAAATTAGACATTTTTTGAAGGCTACTCTACCCCTTTTTCCGCTACCACATCAACCCGAAATTCTGGATTTTTTTTTACAGTTGAACCCTTATCAGAAAGGATTAATAATGACTATTTATGAGTTGATTTTGAAATTACAAATAGATACATTTGATAAAATTAAGAATGACTGGGAAAGATAACTCCAAATTTCTTTATCTATAGAGAAATGGGAGAGGATTCTTCAATTAGTTAATACCTCTTCAATGTGTGCAAGACACGCTTTGATACAATTCAAGGTGGTTCACTGAGCTCATATGTCAAAAGATAAGTTAGCTCGTTTTTATGGTCATATAAATCCTACCTGTGATAGATGTAACTCTGAAGTGGCATCACTGACCCATATGTTTTGGTCCTGCCCTTTTTTGGAAAAATATTGGAAAGAAATTTTTGATACTATTTCGGTAGTCTTAGGTATAGATTTACAACCTCATCCTATTACTGCAATTTTTGGGTTACCAATGTTAGATTCTATTCATTTGTCCCGCTCCGCCCATCGGTTGGATTGCTTTTACCATATTAATTGCCAGAAGATTTATTTTATTTAAATGGAAAGATTCCAACCCTCCGACCACACTCCAGTGGTATTCTGAAACGATATCATGTTTAAATTTAGAAAAAATCAGAAGTGACATTGTTGAACCCTTGGTTAAATTTGATAAGACTTGGGGAAAATTTATTGAACACTTTCATACAACATAAATTGTTCCCTCTTTAACCGTTATAAAAATTATTTAACCTTCATAGGGTGGAACGGACTTGACGACAAACAGACTTAAATTGTTGAATTTCTCAGTTCAGATTCGGTTTTGCTCTGTTTTGTTTATTTATTTATTTTATTTTTATTCTTATTTTATTATTATCAATTTTTTTATTTTTTGTTTTAGTTCAGGGGGTTTTGTTTTTTTCTTTTTGTTTTTGTCTTTTTATCATTGCTTTTTTTTTACATTTATACGTTTCCTTTTAAAGATTTAACTATATTTACATAGAGACCAGAGGTCTATATTCATTGTGTATTTTGACACTGGTCTCATATTAGGTTATACCTGTTATCAATGTAATCCTGATCCCTATGTATCAATACCATTGTTATGTTTATCATTATTCTTTTTGCTCTATTATTTATGTTTTATTTTTGTTTTTGTTTTTTGGAAAAAAGCTAATAAAAAGATTTTAAAAGAAAAGAAAGAATTTAGGCAGGGCCAGTTTTGACACTCCGTGAGATGAAAGCATGGTAAGAGATATTTAAGCAACATGTTAAAAGGTAGAGTAGCCAATAAGTCTGGAAGGGAACAGTGTGATGAAAAGGGCTTTTGGCATGCTGGTCTTCATCAGTCACGGAACGAGCTGCCAGAGGAAGCTGTACAGATAAATACAATACAACATTTAAATGACATTTGGATAGGTACGTGTATAGGAAAAGCTGAGAGGGGTTTGGGCCAAACACAGGAAATGGGACCAGCTTAAGATGGTGATGTTGGTCAGCATGGATGTGGGTGGTTGGGCCTGTTTTTGTGCTGTAGGACTCTAAGAACAGAGCAATAAGAACAAGGGTAAGCCATACAGCCCCTCAGGCCTGTGCTGCCATTCAATATGATCAATGCAGCTCTTCCTATAGCAGTTCCCCAGAGCTCTCAGTTCCCAACCCTCATTGCCCCAGACTCGACACCCATGCGAGGTGGAGAACTGCAGAGACCCACTGACCTGTGAGAAGTTCCTAAGCACCTCAGCATTCAACAGCGGCAGGCACGGTGTCACTGGACAAGTGATTAAATTCAGGCATGAACAAGAGGTCACAATGTTATTGAAGCAAGCGCCAGCTACATCAAATGTCCGACCAAAAAATATATTATTAAATGAAAGATAATTTCTTCCAATAACTTTCTTCCCCAAGAAACGACATCAAACATTTTTACAGTCAAGCTGCATGTGCTTACCAATCGAGTACATATCCAGTTGCTGGCGTAAGCGAACCTTCTGCAGGTTGTCATAAAAGTTGGGCTCAGGAGTGAGATTACCAGCAGCAGGGACAGTGAATATCCTCATGATCTTCCTTTTATTTCTAAAGGCAACAGAGAAATTTCCCCAAGTCAGCAAAGTAATAAAATAAATAAGGTCACTTCACCATGCGTCCAGCAGAAAAACCGTGGCACACCAAAATCCCTTCAATATTCTCACACATTTTAATTATACTTAAGAGGGAGAGAGGACAAGGTCATGAGTGTGACGATAGAAACATAGAAAATAGGTGCAGGAGGAGGCCATTCGGCCCTTCGAGCCAGCACCTTCATTGTGATCATGGTTGATCGTCCCCAATCAATAACCCGTGCCTGCCTTCTCCCCATATCCCTTGATTCCACTAGCCCACTAGAGCTCTATCTAACTCTCTCTTAAATCCATCCAGTGATTTGGCCTCCACTGCCCTCTGTGGCAGGGAATTCCACAAATTCACAACTCTCTGGGTGAAAACTTTTTTTTCTCACCTCAGTCTTAAATGTCCTCCCCTTTATTCTAAGACAGTGGCCCCTGGTTCTGGACTCGCCCAACATTGGGAACATTTTTCCTGCATCTAGCTTGTCCAGTCCTTTATAATTTTATATGTTTCTATAAGATTCCCCCTCATCCTTCTAAACTCCAGTGAATACAAGCCTAGTCTTTTCAATCTTTCTTCATATGACAGTCCCGCCATCCCAGGGATCAATCTCGTGAACCTACGCTGCACTGCCTCAATCACAAGCAGGGCCAGCCTTAGGAGGTGCGGGGCCCAATTGGGAACAATTTTGGTGAGCCCCAGGTTCCCAGCCAAGGTCTGTCAGCCCAGTTATTTAGTATATATTATGAAATTGTACACTGAGGTGCTATGTCTTAATCTCTCCTGCTCCCGTTTGACTGTCAGTAGCTCCGCTGGATTGCAACCTTTACTGTAGCTGCTAATTTCCATTAAACTGCATTATATGATTGGACACAATGCCCTTGGAGACAGCGGTTGATTGGACGGGAGGAGACCGAATTGTTGATTGGACGGGAATTTTGAGGCAAGCTGGTTGGTGATTGGACGCAACCCCCTTAGAGACAGCGGTTGATTGGCCACCAAATAATCGGGCACAAATTGATGAATAGGAAAATAATAAAATCGCTGGTCGGTGCGAACTCAGTGGACTATCTGCGCTGTATCTCCAAACTAAACAGTAGAACATGCAGGTACATTCACTTAAAATAAAATTCAGTGATTATTTCACATGATTTCTCACTGTATCTGACCAATCTCTGTTTAAGATGTTTGGTCTGCCTTCGGCATTGACTCTGAACTAAAAACCTAAACCAGACTCAATTGTATCGTCACATTGGACTCAGTAAACTCACACATCTCTGCATTCAGGAGGCTGCCGTGGTTGGAATCACCGGCTCTGAGACCAGAGTGGGTAAAGCGACCTGAGATCAATTGATAAGATGATAGCTCTTCTCAATAAAAAAAACACAGTGAAGTTTTTCACTCTAACCATGATGGCTAGAGCTTCTTGCAAGGCGATCTATGACCTCGCTAAGTAAATATTGTCATAACGCTCAGTTGAGGTCAAATTAAGAAGATATTCATTACATTGTTCAGTGGAGCCCATGGATGCGTCACTGAAAGCAATCTCCACACTACTTGTCCCCGCGTTTAATGAAGTGACTTTTAAATTACTTGAAATAAAAGTTGATTTCTCTTTGTAACAAATGTCAACCGTGCTTCTAATGAAAGAGAAATCAATACACTTCTTTCTCTAACCATCCGTAATTCAGTTGACTATTATTTAAAGTGGAAAATGCAAACATTGTCAGTTCCACCTGGACTTCACCCAGAGTGACTGGGGAGTCCAGAACAAGGGGCCACAGTTTAAGAATAAGGGGGTAGGTCATTTAGGACTGAGATGAGGAAACACCTTTTCACCCAGAGAGTTGTGAATCTGTGCAATTCTCTGCCACAGAAGGCAGTGGTGGCCAATTCACTGGATGTTTTCAAGAGAGAGTTAGATTTAGCTCTTAGGGCTAACGGAATCAAGGGATATGGGGAGAAAGCAGGAACGAGGATACTGATTTTAGATGATCAGCCATGATCATATAGAATGGCAGTGGATTAATAATTTAAAAAAATTGTATTTAGCAACGCGAATTCGTATTTCCGTACGAAATACGTAAAATTAGCGCGGGGCCCCCCATTGGCGCGGGGCCCAATTGGGAGCAATCGGTCCAATCGGCTTAAGGCCGGCCCTGATCACAAGGATGTCCTTCCTCAAATTAGGAGACCAAAACTGCACACAATACTCCAGATGTGGTCTTACCAGAGCCCTATACAACTGCAGAAGAACCTCTTTACTCCTATACTGAAATCCTCTTGTTATGAAGGCCAACATCCCACTAGCTTTCTTCACTGCCTGCTGTACCTGCACGCCAACTTTCAGTGACTGGTGTACAAGGACACCCAGGTCTCGCTGCACCTCCCCCTTACCTAACCTAACCCCATTGAGATAATAATCTGCCCCCTTGTTTTTGCGGCCAAAGTGGATAACCTCACATTTATCTATATTATACTGCATCTGCCACGCATCTGCCCACTTACTCAACCTGTCCCTGCAACCTCCTAACATCCTCTTCACAGTTCACACTGCCACCCAGCTTTGTGTCATCTGCAAACTTGCTAGTGGTTGCTCCTAATTCCCTCTTTCAAATCATTAATATAAATGGTAAACAATTGCGGCCCCAACACCGAGCCTTGCGGCACTCCGCTCGCCACTGCCTGCCATTCTGAAAAGGACCCGTTCACTCCTACTCTTTGCTTCCTGTCTGCCAACTAATTTTCTATCCATGTCAACACCCTACCCCCAATACCATGTGCTCTAATTTTAGTCACCAGTCTCCCGTGCGGGACCTTATCAAAGACTTTCTGAAAGTCTAGATACACTATATCCACTGGCTCCCCTTCATCCATTTTGCTTGTCACATCCTCAAAAAATTCCAGAAGATTAGTCAAGCATGATTTCCCTTTCATAAATCTATGTTGACTTGGACTAATCCTTTTACTGCTATCCAAATGCCCCATTATTACCTTTTTAATAATTGACTCCAGCATCTTTCCCACCACCGAAGTCAGGCTAACAGGTATGTAATTCCCCGTTTTCTCTCTCGCTCCTTTCTTGAAAAGTGGGATAACGTTAGCTATCCTCCAATCCACAGGAACTGATCCTGAATCTATTGAACATTGGAAAATGATCACCAACGCGTCCACTATTTCTAGAGCCACCTCCCTGAGGACCCTGGGATGCAGACCATCTGGCCCAGGGGATTTATCATCCTTCAGTCACAATAGCCTACTCAATACTATTTCTCGCCTAATTAAACATTTTTTCAGTTCCTCTAAGCCCTTAGATCCTCTGTCCTCCAGTACATCAGGAAGATTGTTTGTGTCTTCCTTAGTGAAGACAGATCCGAAGTACCTGTTCAACTGTTCTGCCATTTCCTTGTTCCCCATAATAATTTCACCCGTGTCTGCCTTCAAGAGACCCACATTTGACTTTGCTACTCTTTTTCCCTTAACATATCTAAAGAAGCTTTTACTGTCCTTCTTTATATTCCTGGCCAGCTTTCCCTCGTACTTCATCTTTTCAGCCCGTATTGCCCGTTTTGTTTCCTTCTGTTGTCCTATGAAAATTTCCCAATCCTCTGTCTTCCGGCTACTCTCTGCTGCGTTATAGATTTTTTCTTTTAGTTTTATTCTATCCCTAACTTCTCTTGTCAGACACGGTTGCATCCTACTCCCCTTAGAATCTTTCTTCCTTCTTGGAATGAAATGATCCTGCGTCTTCCGGATTATGCTCACAAATTCCTGCCATTGCTGGTCCACTGTCATTCCTGCTAGGATCCCTTTCCAGCCTACCTTGGCCAGCTCCTCTCTAATGCATCATGGTCCCCTTTGTTCAACTGCATCACTGACACTTCCGATTTAACATTCTCTTTCTCAAATTGCAGATTAAAACTAATCATATTATGATCACTACCTCCAAGCGGTTCCTTTACCTCGAGTTCTCTTATCAAATCTGGTTCATTAGACACCACTAAATCCAGAATTGCCTTTTCTCTGGTCGGCTCCATTACAAGCTGTTCTAAGAATAAGATAGAGTGTCATGAAGCTGTGTAACACAGAAACAGGTCCTGTGGCAAACATTGTACATAGTGACCAAGGTGGCATATTGAGTGAGTTCCATTTGCCTGCATTTGGACAATGGCCCTCAAAACCCTATGGTTTACAATCCTCCATCCTGGGAAAAAGACAGTGTGTTCACTTTATCCCTGTTCCTCGTGACCTCAATTTACACCTTAGCAAGATCACCCCTCAGCCTCCTACACACCAAAGAAAAATATATGAGGAATTTCATTTGCCAAGTCAGTCATACATGTAAAAAGCAACGGAACGCACAATATACATTTAACATAAACATCCACCACAGTGACTCCTCCACATTCCTCATTGTGATGGAAGGCGGAAAAAAAGTTAAACTATCTTCCCTTCTTTGCTCTCCTGTGGTCGGGGGCCTCGAGCCCTCCGTTGACGGGACGATCTTGACTCTCGTAGCCGGCCGCGGGCCCTCCGCATCGGGGCGATCAGCTCCTGCATTGGGGGGGATGTCAGCTCACCCACGCCGGACGATCAGACCCCGGGTCGGGGCTGGTTCAGCCTCTGCATCGCCGGAGCTCCCGACTAGCCTCTCCCGAGACTGCAAGCTCAGGCAGATAAAGTCCGTAGGCCGCAGGTTGGAGCGATCCCAGGCAAGGAATCAGCTCCGATGTTAAGTCCACGCCCCGTGGTAGGGGTCAAGTCAGTCCGAGGAGGTCTCTAGCTCCATCGATGTTAGGCCGCAGAGCGACCGGAGATACGACCCGAAAAACAATCTCCGGCAAGGTAAGAAACTGAAAAAAAGTTTCCCCCTCCCCCACACAAAACAAACCGGAGAACACCTACACAGACTTTTAAAACACACCAATTTTTTTTAAAAGACGAAAAAAGACGGACTGTTGGTGGGGCTGCCAATCGTGCGGCGCCCCTGGTGGACATGAGAACGATGTACGTTCTCATCCAAATCATTGATATAGATGGTAAATAGCAATGGGCCCAGCACCGAACCCCGAGGCACATCACTATTCACAGGCCTCCATTCCGAGAAGCAACCTTCCACCATCACCCTCTGCTTCCTTCCATGAAGCCAATTTCCTATTCATTCAGTTATCTCTCCTTGGATCGCATGTGATCTAACCTTCCAGAACAGCCTTCCATGCGGAACCTTGTCGAATGCTTCGCTGAAGTCCATGTACAACATCCACAGCTTAACCTATTTGGTCATATCTTCAAAAAACAATCAGATTCATGAGAGATGACCTCTCACATACAAAACCATGCTGACTATCCCTAATCAGCCCTTGTCCGTCTAAATGCATGTATCCCTCAGAATACTCTCTAGTAACTTTCCCACCACAGATGGTGAGCTCACCGGCCTATAGTTCCTAGCATTTTTCATGTCCCCCTGCTTAAATAGAGGTACAACATTTGCCACCCTCCAGTCGTCCAGCACCTCTCCTGTATTTAACGACGACTCCGAAATTTCAATCAGGTCTCCTGCAATTTCCTCTCTAGTTTCCCACATATCTGATCAGGCCCTGGAGATTTGTCTACCTTCATACACGACAGTACCTTCAGTACTTCTTCGACTGTAACACTAACTGCTCTCAAGACACTTCCATTGACTGCCTCAATTTCCTCTGTCCTCCTGTCTTTCTCCTCAGTAAATAGAGAAATACTCATTGAGGACCTGGCTCCACACATCGTTGACCGCTTTGATTCATGAGGGGACCCACTCTCTCTCTAGTTACCTTTTTCCCCCTTATGTATTTATAAAATCTCTTGCGATTGTTCTTAATGCTATCTCCCAGAGCTATCTCCTGGCCCCCTTTTTGCCCTTCTGATTTCCTTTCTTACTTTGCTCCTTAGGTCCCAATGCTCCTCCAAGGATGCACGTGATCCCACCAGCCTATACCTGTCCCATGCATCATTTTTATTCTTGACCAATGTCTCAATTTCCCTTGTCATTCAAGCTTCCTTCTGTTTGCCTGCCTTGCCCTTCACCCTAACAGGGACGTACATATCCTGAGCTTTTGTCAGTACTTTTAAAAATATCCCACGTGGCTGATGTTCCTTTCCCCTCAAACAACTTGCTCCAATCAACTTGAGCAAGACTTTCTCTCATACCCGCAAAGTTGGCCTTACCCCAATTTAGCATTTTCACAGTGAAGATGAGGGTGTGGGGGCTCGGAAGGCGGAAGTCATTTAAAAGACGTGAACCAAAATGTCACACAGATGTCATCACATAAAGTAATACATTAAAAAATTATTGTAAGAGATTATTCTTATTCATTGCCATTTTAATACCTACAGAAGTAAAATGCATGTCTGCTAAAGATATGAACATTCTAGCTTTTCAAAATTCACAAGTTTGTAAGAGTTTGAGTAATGAAAAAAATGCTTCCGTGTGATGTCACACGTGACCAGTAATATTTGACCTCTGACCCTAAACAAACATTGTCAGCATAACATAAATATTTCATTTGATAAACTTCAAAAAAAATGAATCATACATACAGCACAAAACAATATACCTGAAATGCTTTCAGAATTACAGATGTTTTCCACAATGCCCCCCCCCTTTTTTGGTTTGGTCACACACGTGACTAAGAATGCGGTATCTTGGACATAGGACAGAAGAGATTGGATCATGGAGGATAGGATGCTTGCCCCCGACTCTCAGTCTGAAGAAGGATCTCGATCTGAAATATCACCCATTCCTGCTCTCCAGAGATTGAGTTACTCCAGCACTTTGTGTCTATCTTAAACCCACATCTGCAGTTCCTTCCTACACATTAGCATTTTAACACATGGGCCATCTCCGTCCCTATCCGTAACTGTCTTAAACCTAATCAAACAGTGGTCAATGGTCCCAAAAGGCTCCTCCATGAACACTTAATCTATTTGCCCTTCCCAATTTACCTTAGATACCTACGTCAGACTCCTATTCATTCAGACTCCTCATTCTTCAGGGAACGGGGGTTCCCCTCCCCTACTATAGATGAGGCTCGCACCAGGGTCTCCTCCATACCCCGTAACACTGTTCTCTCTCCCCATTCCCCCACTCGCAACAAGGGCAGAGTCCCCCTGGTCCTCACCTTTCACCCCACTAGCCAGCATATACAACAAATAGTCCTCCGTCAGTTTCGCCACCTCCAACGTGGCCCCACCACTCGCTACATCTTTCCATCTCCCCCCGTCTGCCTTCCGCAAAGACCGCTCCCTCCGTAACTCCCTTGTCAATTCTTCCCTTCCCTTCCGCACCACCCCTTCCCCGGGCACTTTCCCTTGCAACTGTAAGAGATGCTACACTTGTCACTTTGCCTCCCCCCTCGACTCCATTCAAGGACCCAAGCAGTCCTTCCAGGTGCGACAGAGGTTCACATGCACCTCCTCCAACCTCATCTATTGCATCCGCTGCTCTAGATGTCAGCTGATCTATATCGGTGAGACCAAGCGTAGGCTTGGCGATCGTTTCGCCGAACACCTCCGCTCGGTTCGCATTAACCAACCTGACCTCCCGGTGGCTCAGCACTTCAACTCCCCCTCCCATTCTGTATCCGACCTCTCTGTCCTGGCCCTCCTCCACGGCCAAAGTGAGCACACCGGAAGTTGGAGGAACAGCACCTCATATCCTGGTGGCATGAACATTGAATTCTCACAATTCTGTTAGCCCTTGCTGTCAACTCCCCTTCCTACCTCTCCCTCAGCCCTCGGGCTCCTTTTTCCTTTCTTCTCCCCGCCTCCCCCCACTCCCCATCAGTCTGAAGAAGGGTTTCAGCCCGAAACATTGCCTATTTCCTTCGCTCCATAGATGCTGCTGCACCCGCTGAGTTTCTCCAGCATTTTTGTGTACCTTCTATTCATAGACGACAGCTGTGCCTTTAATGCCGCTATACCATCCAAGCTTATCACCAAACTAGCGGGACTTGGTGTCAGCACTCATCTCTGCAGGTAGACACAAAATGTTGGAGAAACTCAGCGGGTGAGGCAGCATCTATGGAGAGAAGGAATTGGTGACGTTTCGGTTCGAGACCCTTCTTCAGACTGATCTCTGCAACTGGATCCTCGACATCTTGACCAACAGACCCCAATCAGTGAGGATAGGGCGACAAATCATCCTCTATGATAATCCTCAACATGGGGGCTCCGCAAGACTGCGTTCTCAGCCCGAATATTTACTCCTTGTACATCCACGACCCTGCAGCCATGTACAAGTCTAATTCAATTTTCAAATTCACAGACGACACCACCATTGTGGGCCGGATATCAAATAAATGATGAGACGGAGTACACGAAGGTGATCGAGAACCTCGTGTCCTGGTGTTGAGACAACAACCTTTCTCTTAATGTCAGCAAGACAAAGGAGGTAGTGGTCGACTTCAGGAAGCGAAGCGGTACACATACCCGTTTGCATTGAAGGTGCCGAAGTGGAGATGGTTGATAGCTTCACATTCCTAGGAGTCAATGTCACCCGTGACTTCTCCTGGACCACCCATATTGAAGCAACAACCAAGAAAGCACACCAACACCTCTACTTCCATAGAAGGCTTTGGAAGTTTGACATGTCCCCTACAACTATCATCAACTTCTACAGATGCACCACAGAAAGCATTTTATCAGGACGCATCACAGCTTGGTTTGGGAACTGCTCCATCGAAGACCGCAAGAAATTGCAGCAAATTGTGGACGCAGCCCAGACCATCACACAAACCAACCAGTCTTTAGACTGAAGAAGGGTCTCGACCTGAAACATCACCCATTACTTCTCTCCAGAATGCTGCCAGAAAGTTACTCCAACATTTCGTGTCTACCTTCAACACATACCAACCTCCTTTCTATTGACTCCATTGATACCTCATGCTTCCTCAGCAAGGCCAGCAGCATAATCAAGGATGAATCGCACCCTGGCCACTTCCTCTTCTCCCCTCTCCCCTATAGCGGGAACTATAGGCCGGTTAGTTTTACTTCGGTGGTTGGTAAGATTTTAGTCCATTATAAAAGATGAAGTTACGGAGTACTTAGAGGTTCACGATGAAATAGGCCAAAGTCAGCATGGCTTTGTGAAGGGGAGGTCTTGCATGACAAATTTGCTGGAATTCTTTGAAGAAGTAAATAGCAGGACGGATAAAGGAGAGTCAGTAGATGTTGTTTACCTAGATTTTCAGAAAGCCTTTGATAATGTGCTACACGTTAGGCTGCGTAGGAAGATGAGAGCCCATGGTATCAAAGGGCAGATACTAGCATGGATAGCAGGTTGGCTGGATGGCAGAAGGCAAAGAGTGGCAATAAAGGGGGCTTTTTCTGGTTGGCTGACAGTGGAGTTCCGCAAGGGTCGGTGGTGGGGCCGCTACTCTTCACGTTGTATATTAATGATTTGGATGAGGGGATTGAAGGCTTTGTGACAACGTTTGATAAGAAAATAGGTGGAGGGGCAGGTAGTGTAGAGAAAGCAGGGACTCTGCAGAAAGACTTGGACAGGTTGGGAGAGTGGGCAAAGAAGTCGTAGATGGAATACAGTGTAGGAAAGTGTGGAGTCGTGTATTTTGGTAGTAGGAATAAATGTGTACACTACTTTCTAAATGGGCTGAGATTCCAGAAATCAGAGGTGCAAAGGGACTTGGGAGTGCTGGTGCAGGATTCCCAAAAGGTTAATCTGCAAGTCG
Organism: Malacoraja senta; assembly: GCA_038087875.1. NCBI lineage: Eukaryota > Metazoa > Chordata > Chondrichthyes > Rajiformes > Rajidae > Malacoraja > Malacoraja senta. The sequence goes on along the minus strand of JAXLNO010005714.1, from coordinate 279,301 downwards.
AATCGGTAACAAAAAATCAAATGCAATGCTAGCATTTATTTCAAGAAGGCTTGTGTATAAAAACAGGGATGTAATGTTGAGGCTCTATAAGGCGCTGGTAAGGCCACATTTGGAATATTGTGAACAAGTTTGGGCACCATATCTGAGGAAGGATGTGCTGGCTCTGGAGAGGCTCCAGAGGAGGTTTACAAGATTGATCCCAGGAATGAGTAGGTTAACCTATGATGAGCATTTTTCGGCACTGGGCCTGTACTCGCTGGAGTTTAGAAGAATGAGGGGGGGGATCTGATTGAAACATACTGAATAGTGAAAGGCTTGGATAGAGTGGATGTGGAGAGGATGTTTCCACTAGTGGGAGAGTCTAGGACTAGTGGTCACAGCCTCAGAATTAAAGGACGTTCGTTTAGGAAGGAGATGAGGAGAAATTTCTTTCGTCAGAGGGTGATGAATTTGTGGAATTCTTTGCCACAGAAGGTTGTCAAGGCCAAGTCAGTGGATATTTTTAATGCAGAGATAGATTCTTGATTAGTACAGGTGTCAGAGGTTATGGGGAGACGGCAGGAGAATGTGGTTAGGAGGGAGAGATAGATCAGCCATGATTGAATGGCGGAGTAGACTTGATGAGCCAAATGGCCTAATTCTTCTCCTATTCCTTATGACCTCTCCCATCAGGCAAAAGGTATAGACGTGTGAAAACGAACACCACCAGGTTCGGGAACAGTTTCTTCCCAGTTGTTATCTGACAACTGAATCATCCTCCCACAACTAGAGAGCAGTGCTGAACTACTATCTACCTCATTGATGTCCCTTGGACTATCCTTTGCTGGCTCTACCTTGCACTAAATGTTATTCCCTTATCATGTATCTATACACTGTAAATGGATCAATTGTAATCATTGTCTTTCTGCTGACTGGTTAGCATGCAACAAAAGCTTTTCACTGTACCGTGCAATAAACTAAACTGAAGACAATGTCAAGTGTTTGCCTTCTCATGTGTGGGGTCCTCTACATATTGCTGGAGAAAACTCTCCTGAACACTTTTGAGAAATGTCACCCTATGATTTTTAAAGTACTTGTTGGGAAAGTTAAAATCACCTACTACCACAACCTTATTTGACCTGCAGCTGTCTGCAATCTCCCGGCACATTTGCTCTTCTAATTCCCATTGATTCACGAGCCGAATGTCACGAGCCGAATTCTGAACATTCGAGAGAGAGAGAGAGAGAAGGTGAACAGCCGGCAGTAGTTGTGCACGTAGGCACAAACGACATCGGGAAGAAGAGGAAGGAGGTTCTCCAACATGACTTCAGAGAGATGGGAAGAAGACTGAAATGCCGGACTTTCTAGGGTGGTTATCTCTGGATTGCTTCCAGTACCACGTGCTAGTGCGGACAGGAACAGGGAGATAGGGGGTCTGAATGTGTGGCTGAGGGGCTGGTGCAGAGAGCAAGGAATTAGATTTATAGACCACTGGTCATCTGGGGTAGGGGTGACCTGTACAAAAGGGACGGATTACATCTTAACTGGAGGGGGACCAACATTCTGGCAGGCAGGTTTGCTAGGGCTACACGTGTGGGTTTATACTAAATAGTGGGGGGGGGGGGGGGGGAGGGATTGACAAATTGGGAGTATAAAGATGGAGTTGAAGTGAGTACAGGAAAGGTTATAAAAGATTCCTCGAATTAATGGGAAGGAAAGCTTGACGAATGGACAACAGAGTAAGGTCAGGGCCAATTGCGAGGGGGGGAAGTGAATACGGAGGTCAGTGTTGTATATGAATGCGCGAAGTATAAGGAATAAAGTGGACGAGCTTGAGGCTCAGTTAGAAACTGGCAAGTATGATGTTGTGGGAATTACTGAGACATGGCTACAAGAGGGCCAGGGCTGGGAACTGAATATTCAAGGGTATACCTCCTATCGAAAAGACAGCCAGGTGGGCAGCGGGGTTGGGGTTGCCGTTGGTGAGGAATGAAATTCAGTCCCTTGCAAGGGGTGACATTGAAACAGGAGATGTGGAGTCAGTATGGATAGAACTAAGGAATTGTAAGGGTAAAAAGACCCTTATGGGACTAATCTACAGGCCCCCAAACAGTAGCCTGGACATAGGGCGCAAGTTGAATCAGGAGTTAAAATTGGCATGTAGTAAAAGTAATGCTGTGGTTGTTATGGGACATTTCAACATTGCAGGTAGACTGGGAAAATCAGATTGGTACTGGACCCCAAGAAAGGGACTTTGTGGAGTGCCTTTGTGATGGATTATTTGAACAGCTTGTATTGGAGCCTACCAGGGAGAAGGCAATTCTGAATTTAATGTTATGTAATGAACCGGATTTTGATAAAGGACCTCGAGGTTAATGAGCCATTAGGAGGCAGTAACCATAACATGGTCAGGTTTAATCTACAATTGGAGAGGGTGAAGAGTAGATCGGAGGTGTCAGTGTTGCAGTTGAATAAAGGGGACTACGGGGGCCATGAGGGAGGAGCTGGCCAAAGTTGACTGGAAAGATACACTTGCAGGGATGACAGTGGAACAAAAATGGCAGGCGTTTCTAAGAATAATACAGAAGGTGCCAGGATCAGTTCATTCCTAGGAGGAAGAAAGATTCCAAGGGGAGAAAGGGACGACCATGGCTGACAAGGGACGTCAGGGGACAGTATAAAATTTAAAGCGAAGAGTACAACGTAGCAAAGATGAGCGGAATGCAAGAGGATTGGGTAATGTTTAAAGAACAGAAGATAACCAAAAAGACAATACGGGGAGAAAAGATGAGGTACGAAGGTAAGCTTGCCAAGAATATAAAGCAGGATAGTAAAGCTTCTTTAGGTATGTGAAGAGGAAAAAATTAGTTAAGACCAAAGTTGGACCCTTGAAGACCGAAAAAGGTGAATTTATTATGGGGAACAAGGAAATGGCAGATGAGTTGAACAGGTACTTTGGATCTGTCTTCACTAAGGAGGACACAAAGAATCTTCCTGATATAGTAGTGGGCCAGAGGATCTGGGGTGACAGAGGAACTGAAGGAAATCCACATTAGGCAGGAAATGGTGTTGGATAGACTGATGGGACTGAAGGCAGATAAATCCCCAGGGCCCTGATGGTCTGCATCCAGGGTACTTAAGGAAGTGGCTCTAGAAATCGTGGATGCATTGGTGATAGTTTCCCAATGTTCTATAGTAACAGGATCGGCCCAAGTCAGCATGGATTTACGAAGAGGAAATCATGCTTGACAAATCTTCTGGAATTTTTTGAGGATGTAACAAGTAAAATGGACAAAGGAGAGCCAGTGGATGTAGTGTGCCTGGACTCTCATAAAGCCTTTGATAAGTCTCACACAGGAGATTAGTGGGCAAAATTAAAGCACATGGTATTGGGGGTAGGGTATTGACATGGATAGAAAAATTGGTTGCCAGACAGGAAACAAAGAGTAGGGATTAACGGGTTGTGAGGTTGTCCATTTTGGTGGCAAGAACAGGAAGGCAGATTATTATCTGAATAGTGTCAGATTAGGAAAAGGGGAAGTACAACGAGACCTGGGTATCTTTGTACATCAGTCACATAAAAGTAAGCATTCAGGTACAACAGGCAGTGAAGAAAGCTAATGGCATGTTGGCCTTCATAACAAGAGGAGTTGAGTATAGGAGCAAAGAGGTCCTTCTGTATTTGAACAGGGTCCTGGTGAAACCATACCTGGACCTTGTGTGCAGTTTTGGTCTCCTAATTTGAGGAAGGATATTCTCGCTATTGAGGCAGTGCAGCCAGCGTAGGGTTCACGAGGTTAATTCCCAGGATGGCGGGATGAAAGAATGGAGCGACCTGGGCATGTATTCACTGAATTGAGAAGGATGAGAGGATCTTATAGAAACATATAAAATTATTAAGGGATTGGACATGCCAGATGTAGGAAACATGTTCCTGATGTTAGGGGAGTCCAGAACCAGGGGCCACAGTTTAAGTATAAGGGGTAGGCCATTTCGAACTGAGACGAGGAAAAACTTTTTCACACAAAGAGTTGTGAATTTGTGGAATTCTCTGCCTCAGAAGGCAGTGGAGGACCTATTCACTGATGCACATCGAGAGTTCGATACAGCTCTTAGGCCTAGCGGAATCAAGGGGTATGGGGAGAAGGCAGGCATGGGTTACTGATTGTGGCATGATCAGCCATGATCGCATTGAATGGCTGTACTGGCTCGAATGGCATACTCCTGCTACTATCCAAATGCGCCGCTATTACATATTTTATAATTGACTCCAGCATCTTCCCCACCACTGATGTCAGGCTAACTGGTCTATAATTCCGTGCTTTCTCTCTCCCTCCTTTCTTGAAAAGTGGGATAACATTAGCTACCCTCCAATCCACAGGAACTGATACAGAATCTATAGAACATTGGAAAATGATCACCAATGCATCCATGATTTCTAGAGTCACCTCCTTGAGTACCCTGGGATGCAGACCATCAGGCCCTGGGGATTTATCAGCCTTCAGTCTACTCAACACCATTTCCTGACTAATGTGAATTTCCTTCAGTTCCTCCATCACCTAGGTCCTCTGATCCCCTAGTACATATGGGAGATTGGTTCTGTCTTCACTAAGTAAGACACAAAGTATTTGTTCAACTCGTTTGCCATTTCCTTGTTCCCCATAATAAATTCACCTGTTTCTGTCTTCAAGGGACCCACATTTGTCAACAAATTTTTTTCTTCTTCACATACCTAAAGAAGCTTTTACTTTTCTCCTTTATATTCTTGGCTAGCTTACCTTCGTACTACATCTTTTCTCCCCGTATTGCCTTTTTAGCTACCTTCTGTTGCTCATTAAAAGTTGCCCCAATCCTCTGGCTTCCCGCTCATCTTTGCTATGATACACGTCTTCTCTTTTATTTTTATACTGTCCTTGACTTCCCTTGTCAAGCCACGGTCGCCTCTTACTCCCCACAGAATCTTTCTTCTTCTTTGGAATAAAATGATCCTGAATCTTCTGGATCATTCCCAGACATACCTGCCATTGCTGTTCCACCGCCAACCCTGTAGGGCCCCTTCCAGTCAACTTTGGCCAGCTCTCCCCGATGCCTCCACAGCCCCATTTGTTCAAGTAGGAGAGTCTAGGACCAGAGGTCAGCCTCAGAATAAAAGGACGTAACTTTAGAAGGAACTGAGAAGGAATTTCTTTGGACAAAGGGTGGTGAATCTGTGGAATACATTACCACAGATGGTTACGGAGGCCAAATCAATGGGTATTAAGGTGGAGATTGACAGATTCCTGATTAGTACTGTCAGGGGTATTGGGAGAAGGCAGGAGAATGCGGTTGAGAGGGAAAGATAGATCAGCCATGATTGAATGGCAGAGTAGACCTGATGGGCCGAATGGCCTCATTCTGCTGCCACCACTTAGGTATGTTACAAAACTTACCTTCAGCGGCGCTGCAGTTCTGCCACTGGCCATGTGCGCGACTTTGGCGCCTTTGAGGGGGAGGGGGGTGGGGGTTAAAATGCGTTTTTCTCCTACCTGGTCCTGGATATATTTACTCGGAGTGCAAGCTTTTGCAGAAGAATTGTTCTGTGAATTTTTTTTATTTTTTTTTAAAATCGCCCGACAAGTTCAGCGCTGGAGTAATTTAAAAATCAGTTTCTAAAGCCGACAACGGGGACGGATTTCACGTACGGGACAGGTAAAGGAAAGCTGTTTATTTTATGTATAAAAGTGCTTCTTAAGATGCCTTTAATCCACATTTTACGTTGCGATACAGTGACTTAGGACCCTACGAACCAGCAGTATTTTTCCTGCCGATATGGGGTTTAAATTCACCACAACCGCAAGTTCCAAACCAGCGCGTTCCTCAAAAACCCACTCGCGTTGATTAAAATAGACATTAATTTATGGGAATTAAACATTAAATTCCTTCCATTTGGCCTATAAATCCATGACAATGAGATTTAAATTGTGAATTCTTGTGTGAAAGTTATTTGGACACTTAGGCTATTTAAAAATGTTAATCTTTTCTTAGAAATGGATAGATGTTTAGATTTAGTAATGAATTTTGTAATTAGCTACAATTGGGTAACTAACTAATTATATGCTTTAATTTCAGGTCATCCAAGTAAGATTGTTTAATATTTGTTTCAGAATGCTTCAATCTATAATAACTGAACATTTCTTTCAGTTCTCTTAATTTTTAAGAAAGTGATGGCTTTTGACTGTCCTTGATCACAGCTTTGTGTTAAGTCAATGGAAAAGCAATAGGGAACAAGATGCTAATTTCCGAGTATGAAAATGGCCATAACTTTTTTAATACTGAAGATATGAAAGTGAATTAGGTGTCAAATTAAACTTCTTTTTATGCTTTATCTGATGGGATAAATTCCAGATTTGATTTTTAAATCTCAAAATTTTGTAACGTTACTACATCACTTATGGACCTATCATCTTCACAACAAACTTCCTTCCTGTTCAATATTTTATGTTCTGTGTCAACACCAGGGACTGTAGATGCTGGTTTACAAAGAGACACAAAGTCAGCGCTGGGTAACTGAGTGAGTCGGACAGCGGCTGTGGAGAACATGGACGGGTATCTGAAGGGCCCGCTGAGTTACTCCAGCTTTTCGTGTCTATCTTCGGTTAAACCAGCATCCATCAGCAGTTCCCCCCTGCCCGACTCTCTGTGAAGGACCATGTTGTCCCCACAGAGTGACGACGATGCCTGCCGGCCTGCCGGCCGACCGACTCCAGCGCTCGCTGCCTGCCCTTTAACCCATATCACCGCCTCCGGCCCCAGCCCCACTCGCCTCCTGGCGTACAGCAGCAGCCCGACGCTGAGCAGCACCGCGATCAGGTAAACGTTGGTCGCGTCGTTCCAGGCCTCATGCACAGTGTAGTCCATCCCAGCACCGGCATCAACGCACATCCGGTCCCCGGACAACTCGCACATCCGCACTTTCCTGCACGTCACCCAAACGCGCCGGAAGTGCAGGTGATGAGACGGCGGGTGATCAGATGAAGTTCCGATCAAAGATCTCCGGCCCCGCCCACTCTGTGGACGGTGTCAAACAGCACAGACACCGGCCCCAGTGGGCCCGTGGACACCAGACCAACATGATACATCTACAGTACTCATACCTGCCTGTGTTAGAGGGATATCCTCTAAACCTGTCCCCACCTATGTCCCTATCCAGGGCCGGCCTTAGGAGGTGCGGGGCCCAATTGGGGAAAAAATTCGTAGAAATATAAATCAATAATTATAATGAGTCACGTACCGTGAGTAACATGACAATTCGGGGGAGAGCGTGTGGGGTCTAGCCAGGGGTAAAGTTGCGAGGAGGGAAGGAGCGGGTCGGGTTCATGCCAGTAACACTCACCGCTGCCGCGGCGCTCCGGGCGCGGAGCCACCGCATTGTGGTCGAGGAGGGAAGTAGCTTGCGTGGCTACGAGCGGCCGCCATCACCGGACAGCGGAACCGACTACCATCTCAGTGCCTTCTGCCGGCCCGCTCACCTCTGGCAGTGCTCTCCGTCTGAACAGTGAGGGGACCAGCTCAAGGGCAAAGATCATAGAGTGGAGTGGGTCAGCGGGTGATGGATAACACCACAGCGGGCGGTGGAGCTTACTCCTGCGTCAGCGCGAACAAGGGATCAATTGAGGTTACTCGCCCTGACATATGGAGTAAGCTCCACCGCCAGCAGTCCTGTTATCCATCGCCCGCTGACCCGCTCTTGAGCTGGATGATCCCCGGTCGACCCCCTCCTTCTCAAACCTCCTGCCATCCCCGCAACTTTACCCCTGGACAGACTACCCACACGCTGTGAAATGAACTCTCTCTCCCCCCCCCCCCCCCGCAGCAGCGCTGTCCTTTTTCAGCCGCTTCCCACTTTACAGCCGCTTCCCATCAGCTGCTTGGCTATACCTCAGTACAGCAACATCGTTCTGGATGTTGCTGTACTGAGGAATAACGAAGTATTTTTCTTGGCTAACAACCTAACCTTCGGCCTCCAAGATGCGGGTACATTTTCTAGCAATGTAACAAAATTTTGAGATTTTTAAAATCAAAGTCTACAATTTTATCTAACTCTGAAATTGGAGATAGACAAAAGCTGAGTAGCTCAGCAGGACAGGCAGCGCCGTGACTCTGGAGAGAAGACCTTTCTTCAGACTGAACTAAACTCTCGTCGGTGAGAGTACTTGTGATTGTCTGAAGAAGGATCTCGACCAGAACCGCAACCCTCTCCCCAGAGCCCCAGCCGTCCCATTGAGCCACCACAGACAGGGAGTTGAAGGTAGACACAGGGGGTCAGGAGTTGAAGGTAGACACAGGGGGGTCCACCTTCAACTTCAGAGCCAAACAAAAAACACAGAGTGCTGGAGGAACTCAGCGGGCAAGGCAGCACCCGCGGAGGGAACATATCACTTATCAGGAGCCGCCACGGGCCAGGACTCTCCCCCCCTCCCCCCAACAGAAAGGAAACGCAGATGCAGCCATCACCCTCAAAACGTCTAAGAAGGAACTGAAGACGCTGGAAAATCGAAGATAGACAAAAATGCTGGAGAAACTCAGCGGGTGTGAAGCCCCTGTCCCACCGTGCGAGTTCACCCAAGAGCTCTCTCGAGTTTTTAAAAATCAAAACTCGTGGTAAACACGTAGAATGAACGTAGCGGGTACGTCGGAGCTCGGAACGTTTCAATAGACAATAAACAATAGGTTCAGGAGTAGGCCATTTGGCCCTTCGAGCCAGCACCGCCATTCAAAGTGAACATGACTGATCATCCACAATCAGTACCCCGTTCCTGCCTTCTCCCCATATCCCCTGACTCAGCTATCTTTAAGAACCCTATCTAGCTCTCCCTTGAAAGCATCCAGAGAACCGGCCTCCACACTCACCACTCTCTGTGAGAAAAAGTGTTTCCTCGTCCCCATTCTAAATGGCTTACCCCTTATTCTTAAACTGTGGCCCCTGGTTCTGGACTCCCCCAACATCGGGAACATGTTTCCTGCCTCTAGCGTGTCCAAGCCCTTAACAAATCTTAAATGTTTCAATGAGATACCCTCTCATCCTTCTAAACTCGAGAGTCTACAAGCCCAGCTACTCCATTCTCTCAGCATATGACAGTCCCACCATCCCGGGAATTAACCTTGTAAACCTACGCTGCACTCCCTCAATAGCAAGAATGTCCTTCCTTAAATTAGGGGACCAAAACTGCACACAATACTCCAGGTGCGGTCTCACTAGAACTCTGTACAACTGCAGAAGGACCTCTTTGCTCCTATATTCGATTCCTCCTGTTATAAAGGCCAACATGCATTTCTTAGTGCTAACGGCAGGTACTCGGGAAACGTAGTAACTCTTGAAGATTTTTTAACGTTGAAAAATGTCCACATGTAAAATATACTCAGGATGTAAAAAAATGTATACTTTTTAACACGCAGTCATACCGTAGTAGCTCGTGAGTTTACCGTAGTAGAACCTGGTGTCCTATATCACTATTATATGTTCATGATGGAAATAAGAATACTCTGTATATTCATTACCTTTGAATTGTAGTTTTATGTAATCCTCCCATAATTTCTGAGTTCCATTTCACAATATCTATCAGACATACAGAATGTTGCAAGGTAATATCTTGCCCAAACTCAGTTGTATCTTTCTATCTCAATAAATATCACAAAATATGCTATTGTTTCAGCCACATTATGACAAAATATAGAATGTAGGTTATTTGTTATCAGAAATCCCATCCCAGAAACAACAGTACTTAAAGAACATTTGTTTTACTAATTTACGAGCATGTACCATAGGTTGATCCATATCCAACAAAATGTTGTGATAATTGCATAAAATGTATTATTGTCTAAGAAATTTGGTGTGGAATGATAATCCATCTCAGTACTCATTTAGGCAAGTCCCAAACTATAGATACTTTTCCCCCACCCCCAATCCTCCTCGCCCGATCTTCATTGAACCAACCATTTGACTAATCTTTTACTCAGCTGCTGTAACGTTTCCTTCCTATCAAAAATCTCTGTGTAGCATCCCTGTCCCTATCTTCCAATTCCCACTTTTGAAATAAAATACAACTTTCGACAAAAACTTCGCAGCAGGATCGCTATATAAATACAAATATATGGTATTTTATCCTAGCATTCCTCCCTACTCCCCCCCCCCTACCACCACACAAGAAGCGTAACTTGAAGCGTTTACGGACCAGGAATGAAAATTAATAGCTATGAATCGATTAACAGCGAGCTGCGAGGTTAGATTGAAACACCTGTCAGAGGGATAAGAAACAATCCTGAGTTGACGGCGTATTGTATTAAGTGAGCATTTTGCAGCGACCTCGCCATATTCTGGTTAAATATTCTTTCCACGGAAATCTATTTCAAATTATGAAATTATATTCATTTATAACTGTTTGTAACATCAGTAACCACCTTAATGTTTGTGCGTTTAGTACCGGGTATGCTTGAAACTATTTATTGTAATGTACTGTATCTTTAAAAGAAAACTATATCAACCAGGTGTGAAAATTACACTGAATCGAACGATGATTGAAAATGCGTGGGAATCGACTAATCGCGATCCTGCTGCAAAATGTTTGTCGAAAACTGTATTTTATTTCAAAGTGGGAATTTGAAGATGGGACAGAGATGCTACCAGAGATTTTAAGCTCTTGTGTGAACTCGCACAGTGGGACAGGGCTTGAGGCAGCATTCATGGAGTGAAGGAAATAGCCGGGTCTGAAGAAGGGTTTCGACCTGAAACGTTGCATATTTCCTTCGCTCCATAGATGCTGCCTCACCCGCTAAGTTTCTCCAGCATTTATGTATACCGCAAAACGTCAATGATTCCGGAATGCCGAGAGAGCTAGAGAGAGGTGGGGAACGGGAGAGAGAGAGAGCGCACGGGAGAGAGAGCGCCCGGGGGAGAGAGAGTGCGCGAGAGAGAGAGGGAGGGAGAGAGCGAAAGACAGAGAGACACAACGTGGGTCGGTAGGTAAATTGAATGACTAACCTGCAGACCGAGAATCTCACCAAGAAGAAGTTCTCACTCATGATGGTGAGTTTTAAGAAATTCTCAATGTGTCATTAATGCATCAATCTACATTCCTCAGTAAAATGTAATTATGTTTTGAAGAAGTGTTAATGATGCCGCGTGAATTGTAGTCAAAGGAACGCAGCGTCATTAATACTTCTTCTAAAACACAATTACACATTTACTGAGGAATGTGGATCGATGCATTGATGACGCATTGGATAACTACTTGTAAACTACAGGCTGTTAACACATCGTTTGTGTCTGATGACCGTACAGCGCTTGTATTCCATGTACAAAACCATGGAATACAAAGTATTGTAAAAAAAAATCCGTATGGCGAATGTTTAAAAAAAAATCTTTATTTAACAAAGCAAATTTGTATTTCCATATGAAATACAGAAAATTAACGCGGGGCCCCCCTTGGGCGCGGGGCCCAATTTGGAAAAATCGGTTCAATCGGCCTAGGGGCCGGCCCTGTCGCTATCTAACTACCTCCTCAGGGAATATGCTGGAGTCATTCAGCGGGACAGGCAGCATCTGGACAGATGACGTTTCGGGTGGACACTTCTTCTGACTGATGAAGGGTCCCGACCCGTAACATCACCAATCCATGTTCTCCAGAGATGCTGCCTGACCCGCTGAGTTACTCCAGCACTCTATGTCCATGTTAAACCAGCATCTGCAGTTCCTTCCTGGCAGCTCATTCCATACACCATCCCATATGTTGCAAAAAATGTCCCTCAGGTTCCTATTACATCTTTCCTCGCTCATTTTTAAACCTATGTCCCCTGGTTCTTGATTTCCCCCACTCTGGGTAAAAGACTCTGTACATTCATCCTATCCATTCCCCTCATGACTTGAGATACCTGTATAA